>LIAE01006522.1:21384-61542 GCA_002287525.1 Diploscapter pachys | reverse complement strand
CCTCTAGTCAGTTTTTTGCGTGTTAATGATAACTATTCGAGATTTCATTCAAGTCAAAAATGTTTTTGATAAATTCTATACATACGGTCAATAAAATAATAATCAAGAATGGTAAATATAACCAACGTTCCAAGTAAACATGAAGCATTCAAAACGTATATTATCGTCAATCGTTGTAAATGAAGGAGTATTTTCAAATGATAGTGCTGCAATTTGTATATTTGTAACCATATATGAAAATGTTCAAATCTTAATTTAACTAATTTGAAATGGCTATGACTAAGCATAAGTTGCGTTGTTAAAAACTCAATCTTGAGTGAACTTGATTAATCAAATAACTCATAAAACAATATCGATTTTCAATAAAATTTTGTATTCATATATTGAAATTATTTACTCTTTAAAGTACTCATGCAAAAATTCGATTTTATCATCTAAAACTTTAACTTACTAGTGTATCTTTCCTTAGAAGATGAATCGACATAACATAGAATGTATGAATTATTATTATGGGAATTATAAACGTTAGTATTATTACCATGATTCCCTTTATTAAACGGTAGGCATCCGCGTCAAAATCTACAAATTTAATTCAATAGTTGATATTTAGCGTGCTTTTTTACAAAAAATTATTCTGATTTTATTTTGATGATATATTTTAAACGCACTGTGATAATGATAAACTATAACTGGAAGTAAGTTTTAATTTATCAATGACTCTATATTGAGTTAAATTTGATTCAAAAGTAAGAACATTACTAGTTCGTATTTTAAAGCATGTGATCAACTCCAATTTCTAATGGCATTTATGAATTTAATTGAATTTATCTAGGTTGGTGCTCAAAATTCGGGGGAAAAGTAATGACGTAATACCATTAATATATTCGAGATTATATTCTTACCTATGAACGTGTTATTATTACAATCCATGAATACCAGTATCAAAAATTATTCCCTAGTATAGCTGCTAAATTCTTGAAATATTAAATTGGAACTTTATAGAGATAATAATCTCAACTTGAACCTATTTGACTAAAGAGTGTATTTTATAGTCATTTTTTAGCTAGAAACTCGCGTTATTTCATTCCAACAAGCCTGCATAATAGATTCGTCTCAGTCTAACATTTATATTAATTTATTCAATTCTAGAGTAAACTATTTCATAACATCTGTCAATAAAAATTATTTTTAAGTCCGAAGATCAGTTTACGCTCTTTCTAAAATAACTTTGCAATTTTGCACCTGCTTAGTCAATGTTATTTGGCAAAACTTAGCAGCTGTTTGCTTTTTCATTGCCATTATAGGAGTGTTCTATGTCTTTGTATCGCTTGATAATCGAGGTTCAAACTTCGACATTTAAAAGAGTATGTTTGCAAGACCCGAACAGTTGTCCGCATTTCAGAAAGTCTCACAAATCGTGATTTAATCACAGAGTTGAGTACTCCTATGAGTCCTAATCACAAAACCGAGAAAGCAAGATCCCTCTCCCACAAGTGAGCGGAGCTATGCTAATTTGAAAATCGTGATTTATATGAAAAATACTCGTTAAATGGTACAAAGAAATTTCATTTGTTTTACATCATTTTTCAAAAATACCCTAAATGACGATATGTTCGTAATTTTATTTGAGAACGTTTTCAAAGATCAGCAAGAATATTGCAGATTTACGTATCTACTGGCCTTTATAATTTGTCATTTTCCGAGTCTGAAGTAGTCAATTATGAATACATTTTGAAGAGCATTTTTCTTTTAAACTGCAAGCACCTGCTAATGACAGTTAAGTATATTTTGCAAAATGAAGAATTATGAACATTTAACCTTTTTACTTAGATCTTATGATAAAATTTATCTTGAAATTTCGAATAACTGAATAACTACTTTTATAAAAGTGACAATAATAATTTTTATGGCAAATTTGAAACTTGAATATCAGTTTTTTTTAAATTAAAAACATTAAAAATTCAATCGTGCATATCATACAAATAATAATAAAATTTTGGCATTAAAATCTACTGTTGAATATAGTAAACTTGCAATGAAGAAAATATGCATAAAAGCGCAGAAAATGCTTCAATGCTTCAACTATTTTCTTAATTCAATTCAGACCTAGGGAAGACGATCGTCAGATACCCCTTGCGACCTACCCCCTATAGATTTTTTCGTCTGACGAAAGTGCTCCCTAGGTCTGATTCCAATCATGATCCTCGCGATAAAATTTTCCCACCAAACCTGATCTCATTTTCAGTTCTCAGTTTTATGATCACCGTGTTTATCGAGCTTCGTTCTCGAGATTTCACCAATCTACTTCCTCGTTACGTCCCCGAGAATAAACAACTCACTCGAGAATGATGTGATGCGGCAAAAAATGACTGTCCACTTTCGAAATTTCGGTGAAAAATTGTCAGTCTTCAATTTTCTTGTAAAATCCTTCGCTGGAAACTTTCTACAGGGTTTCTTTTCAAACCTATCAACAATTCCTTTAAAAAGTTCCTTTTTTTGTAGAATTCACGCAAACCTTTCTTCTTTATCAGAACAATTTCTCCCAATTTTTGTCTTTACCCGAATTATTTTTTCTTCAACATAAATTTATTTTTTTAAGACAGAGTCTTTGAGAGATTCAACCAAGGGGTGACCAGTGGCAAAAGTGTCGCTTTTCGAGACTTTTTAGTGTTAACTAATTATATTCAATCTGAGAATGATAAATTCGGGTTCTTTTTTTTCTCGATATTTTCAAGTCCGACTTCGGGCCGGTTTTTCGATAGAATGTTGTCGCTATTTTTTTGAAATAATTATTGAATTAGCATGAGCAGGGCTCACAAATAATTGTGAAACAGCTGGAAGGTAATATGCAGAAATAAATGAGAAAAGTTGACTTCCTATTAAGGATCCCATATTTTTGGCATTTTTGCACTGTTTTTAGCCGTAACTTGTGACAAGGAGGTTAGATTCGAAAAATGTTTGCACCAATCAACTCAGCTCATCGAACTGAACAATCTGATATAGGTTTTAGAATATAAGAATGACTTTTGAAATTTGACCCCCGGACCCTGGTACCCGAACCTGGACTTGGAAACTCCGGGAAAAAGCCCCAAAATCGTGTTTTTCAGGTCGAATATAGCCATTAACAACTAACAATCCTGACCTGGGACCTTTCTGAAATTTTGGTCCGGCTAGTTTCGATAATTAGCGAGACACTTATAAAAGTGCCTGGCGGCTGAGCAGTAATTCATTCGGTTTTGCGAATTTTTGCAAAAATCATGGATCGTCGTGTGGTCGGTCTCGCCGTTTTTGTGGCTCTCGCATCGTTCGTCATTTCTCAGAGAACCCCCCAATATGGATGCAGCAATATTCAGTCTGGTAAGGATATGTATTCATTTCTAGTAACTCTAACTATACTTTTAAGCAAATTTCTAGATTTGATCGAATTAAACTTAGGGATATAATTCGATTCATTTCAACCGAGACTTTATATATCCAACAATTTTATCAATGATTAAATTTTTCAGCCTGCTTCGCAGTTAATGCTTCGGGTCCGATGCTCTACATCTGTCCTGATGGTAAGTAATTGCGTAATTTTTACCTCGGAAAACTCAATTACGTGCTAATACTTTCGAAATTGCGCTATTTCGGTCAAATATTGACCCAATATGGCTAAAATTTAGTAATTTTCAGTTACTTTTTAAAATATGATCGTTAATTAGTATAATTTTTACCTATTACGTCAAAAATGAGATAATTTCGACTTAAAATCGAAGTTACTTTCAGGTATGGCTTGCCTGAGCAACTCTACCTGCTGCAAATTTGAGGATATCATTCAGAATGGGGGCAGGCCTACCACCGCCAGGCCCGTCGCCAACTGCGTCGACAAGCCTAACCCAAGAATCGGAGTGTCTGACTGCTCGAAAATGGTAGGGTTACCATTTCATTAGCAAAAATGGTATCATAAAGGCAACCAAATTGTAACTTCAGGCCAGCTACTGCAACGACCCCGCCTACTACAAAGTGATGACCGATAAATGCCCTAAGGTGGGTGGTATTGCCAAAATGGTTCTTGTGGTACCATAAATTGGCTCCTAGTATGCTATAATTTGCCCTTTTGTAACATGATATGGGTCTTAGAGTCTCGAAAAATGCCTCTAAATACCAACAATTTAAAAATGTATCATCATTTTCATATGTAATTTTCTAACCTAAAAATCCTTTTTTAGACCAAAAATAACATCGTTAGACCCGAAATTATTTTTTAGAGCTGAAAATACAGATTTCAGACCTGCAAATTCTGCTAAATTTTGGACCTATAATCATCGAAAAAACATCTCGAAGCTTAATAAATGTTTCTTATTTTTCATTATATTAAATTTGAAAATTTGAATGATTTATAAATTCCATAGCAAACAGATTCGAATAATAAATTTCACCATTAATATAGTATGAAAAAGTAAATTCAAATTGTCTTTATATCGACGATAATTGATTAAAAATACAATGCATGCTAACAGCGTCAACGATGATGAGATGAGTATGATGCCTAAAATTAATCATCTTTCGATTATATTGCTGATCAAGCCCAGCGTTAAGAGTGAATATCAGGATTATTCAAAGTGGTACGGACAGGGGTCTGTCGATTTAACTGATTTTCATAATATATAGTAGTTTTTCACGCTGATTCTCATGTCTACTTCATGGGAGCTTTCGCTGGTTCGCTCGTTGACGCTGGACACGATGCATCAAATACCCGTTCAACGGGATTTCCGGCTTCATCTCGTCATCTGACATTTATACCACATACGGCTCTTTTCAATAAACTTTATTTCCTAGATTCCTATAACCCGTACAATGAGAAGGAAACACGAACACAGTGAGATGATCATTATCTACGTAGGAAGAGCAAACACATCTATCAGCAAACGAGAAACGCTCCGTTTCCTATTCACTCGTTCTTCTTCGTCAACAATGGAGTTTTCGTTTGGCTCGCGGTCTCTTCAGAGCTTCCGCTATGAGAGCTGGCACTCTTCACACAGAACAACCCCAGCAGTTTTCGGATAATAAATCGAATCACGAGAAATGAGATCGTCAGAATAGTGAGAAGAACAAGGGTGAGGAATGCAAAAACGTCCACGAGATAGTACTGAAGGAAATTGAGCTGCGTGCCGTAGTGATCGAGTTGTCTGAAAGGCGAATTTTCGTGTTAGTTTTGCTTAAACAGGATTACGTTAGTGGTCCGTATCGTGCGAGGAACTCCATGTTGCGAACGAACTGCTCTTTCGGTTGGAATGGCTGATCACGAAGCTGAGCGGCAACCAGCTTGGCTTTCGAGGAGATTCTGAAAATACGCGTGTTTCATGGTTTTGTAGGTCTTAGTCGTACCTGTCATCGCTGATCAATCTCCTAATGAGCTTCTCAATCTTATCGGCACTTGTCAGATGTTCCTTTCTCAATTGAATACCTGTTCCGAGTCGATCGATAAGGGCTGCGTTACGAAACTGGTCGCCCATAAGAGGGATGACAATTAGTGGAGTGCCCGCATGAGTTGCTTCCATTGTCGAACCCGCACCTCCATGTGTCATGAATGCTGTGAGACGACCATCCTCTGCAGAGTAATCATTATTCACTTGCTACATTCAGGCGGACATCCGCAACGCGTCCTACAATTTGTGATAGTTCATGAAAGCTATGCGCTCATATCAAAGAGCAGCCGTTTCAGGATAAACTGTAAGACACATTGAATACCAAAAGAAGCAGGACTCATTACGTACTGAGCAATTGTCTCTGTGGCATCCACGTCGTCTCCACAATGTTGTCCACGTCAGCACTCAGTTTGTGCGAAGGCTCCTCGTACTTCCAGATGAACGTCACCTACACCAGACTCTATATTTAAAATAAAATTAATTTCAATCATTATTTCTCATTTACTATTGCGCGAAAAAAGTGCAAGCCCTCTACAAATAATTTAAATCAAATATAGTGAAAACAATCGAATAAGTAAAACCTCCGGAATTCTCCTAAACGCCTCCTTCATCGCAGTCTTCCACTGTTGTGGCATGTCGGCCGATCGTGCACCCGAGCCGAATGAGAGTAGAATCGAGTACTTGCGGAGATTGAGAATGTCGTTCCATTCCTGAAACGTTGGCTTTTATTTCGGACCGAGATTAGGGATTCCAAAAATGACTCACCTTTGACAGCGTTTGATTGCCGCCTTGCACTGTGATGCCTCCAACTGCGACGACCTGCAAGGAACATGGTAGAGTCACTGAGCAGTTCAAAGGAACTCGCAAAAGCGGAACTACGAATAATGCCCGTTTTCGCCTTTCACCTTCTAGTTCTCACATTTCGTGAGGACAAAATCTCAGCCCTTTTAAGATGGATTTTAGAGAGATGGTGTATGTGGTCAAGATAGAGGTAGAACAATGAAATAGAGTACGGTACCTTGTGCGTGATAACAGTGGGAAAGTCGGCGAGGGGGTTGTTGTTGACGACGTACAGAGAAGCTTTTGCGATGTCATCCTGCATTTTTAGTTTTACAGTGCTCAGTAGAATGTTCCTCACCACTTCAAATCCCGGGACAAGTTCGTTGAAGATTGGATTAGCTTTCGCCTGGATCTGTGTGAGAATAAAGTAGAGAAGACCATGGCTGATAGTATTCTGAAGACGTTGCCAGAAGGTCATGCGATCACCGAACTGAGCCATTGAACCTGGAAAAAAACAATTTGTTGGAAAGAACTAAAATCTTGTGATAAAAAGGACATACCAGGAATGTAACTGGGGAGATGAGGAGCGCCGTGTACTTGAAACGCTCCAGTAAGTGTTGCAATTGACATGGCGACAGCGAAGCGTTCGATGCCGAGCAGATGGAACATGGCTGAAATGAGTTGATCGATATTTGAAAAATATAAGCATGCTAACCGAATCCACACGTGTCCACAGGCTCACTGAAAGCAGCATCGAATTTGTCCTTTCGCAGAGTGTCGAGAAGTTCTGTGTCGCGTAGAGTATCTAAAAATAAAGTTTTTCAGAGTAATCAAAATAAATAAAAAATAAAATGATCTCACAGTTGCACTGTTTCACAATAGCGTCGTTGAGACTGTTGAAGATCTGAAATTACGCGATTTCTCAACTTTGAAGAATGGCTAATTTACATTTATGTACATGAGTAGGGGGGGAAGCGGAGTGAAATCACTATTTTATTTGATGTCCGGCTATGTCTTGACATAAGAAAGAACACCAAGTGAAATAGTAGATAAAGTGAGCAAACCTCAAAAAAGTCGAGATCGCTCTCATACGACCAGAAGAGCTTGACAGCTTTTTCGTAGTTTCTCCGCGCGATTTCAGACGCTTCATCATTCTGCTGTGACACGAGTACCTCAACAACAATAATACTAATGAAGATGTAAAAAGAGAGCGGAGACAGACCTTTGCTTTCGAATTTGGCACTCGAATGCGTTCGTCTAACGGAGAAGTGACCATAACCTGAAGAGAATATTGTGTCAAAGTGTTCTTTTCACAACTCATTTCACTCATTTTTCTCTGCACTCTATCTCATTACACAATCTTTCTGAAAGATGCTGAAACGGGCACATGAAAATTTTTGAAATCTGTGCGAGATCAGTGGAAAAACAAGGGTACAAATAAGTACATTTACTTGCTACCACATCCATGGAACAGGCCATTAAAAATATAAAACCGTTATTTACTCTGGAAAGTGGGAGAACGCAGGGTTTCGAAAAGACTGAAAACTCACAACTTCATGTCCGGCCTCTATGAGTGCGTCACATAGCGCATTGACAAAAGTGAAGTGACTGGTGCCTATTCGAGGATTGTAAGCGAGAAACCGAAGAGCTGAAGAGAAAGGGAGGAAGAGGAGGAGAAGAGAAGAACACAGCCACACGTTCATCTGAAAAGAAAACGATCGAATTGAGTTGTTCATTTGAAACTATCCATAATACAATAAAAATCGTCAGTTTTCGAGTGAAACAACTAGGCATGGTGAGTGCGACAATGGAAATTTACGCAGGGGGAGAAAGTTTTAAGTATTGACAGGAAAGCAGAAAACAAAATAAATGCACCGCGAGAGTGAGAGATGACAGAGAGGAGAGAGGTGAGGGTGAGTGTGATGGATGGCAAGCGGAGAAAGAGAGAAGAAGATAGTGTTAGTTTGGGATGGAAAGTACAGAGATGAGAAACGTGCAGACGCATGTTGAACTATGCACGCATCTGATTGTCCGGGTATTTAGAATTGGTTTATTTTTAAATTCAATTCTCTAAGACGGTTAAAGATTGAATTCTGATAATTTAATAATATCAAATTTTCTGAAAAGCAGATCTATGAAAATAAAGCTCAGGAGCTTCTATTAGAGAACTAATGCATTTGTTTTTGAATGAAGGATGTAATTATGCACTTAATTAAAAAAAGATGATTTTGGTACAAATGCTCATAGATGTTTCACAAATTTATACCTTTAAAATTAAAAAAAGGCAAAATAAAACTTTCTTATTATTCAGAATTTTGAATCTAATAATTAGAGGGTGCAAATTCCGTCCACTCTGTGGAGACAACGTTAAAGCGATTTTTTTTGTCATTTTTTCAAAAAAATCTAGAAACTTGACGATCGATTCTCAACGATAGCGGCTTGAAAAAAGAAAATTCAACACAAGGCATTACGAGGTTACTTGACACTTGTTTCGTCCCACTTTGCAGCCAAATTGCAGAATAGGCGTGGCCTATCACTTTGGAATGATAAAAACCCATAGAATCTTCAGAATGTTCCAGAAACAAGCAAAAAAATTCAAACAAACGTCCTTACAAGGCCGTTCCCCCTCTGAAATAGCTTTTGCTCTGTTGCGTGTAAAGACAGGGCGCGCTTTTCGCTTGATGAAAAAATACGAAGAAAAGGAGGTTTCGAATATCATCCTCAGAAATTCATATCTTTGGTTACATTGATCCGTTTTTCATGCGATTTTTTTGCTACAAGCTTGATTAGCCCATCAGATTTTGGGAAAATACTTTTATGGATTTGTCTTCACAACGGGAATTTCAATTGTGCTCTCTAATTATAATACTTATTTCATAATTAATAGCATTTATTTATCAGAAAAATATTATGCTACACATTGTTGCAATTTTTATCAAAGAATTGTACAACCACACAAACCGATATTCGTTGGATTGGAAGAGGTTGAATTATGACGTCTTCTATCGGATTCCCTGTTTTCCACCGTCGAATTTGTTAACATTGACTTCTTATCTCGTGAATTAGGACCGATTTCGATATTTACAAACGAGTGGGTAGGCGGTTGCGACTTGTTATAGGAATTATTTCTAAGACTTTGAGATTGTGACCTATTATCAGGTCTACCTGATGGCCTCTCATAATGTTGCATATTAGCAGTATTTCTTGATAACGATTGGCCATGCTGTTCTTCAATTTGCAATATCGTTGGATCTGCTCTTTCAGTTCCACGATAGGGATAATCATCTGGTGACGGTAAATACTGCGTATTTCGATCATTATTTAAGTAGGTATGCGGTTGTGAATAGTTATGAGGGTTATTTCTAAGACTTTGAGATTGTGGCCTATTATCAAATCTATCTGGTATCCCCTCTCTATATTTCATTTGACCAGCTATTCTCGATAACGATTGACTATATTGTCCTTGAGTTTGAAATCTCGTTGGATCTGCTCCTTCAGCTTCGCGAGAGGAATAGCCATCCGATAGCGGTAAATACTGCACATTTTGATAATAACTTAGTTAAATTCATTAGAACAAATGACTAAAGAAAGCGCTTACTTTGAGCCTGGAGATTTAGGTGGCTTTTCAAGATTCGGAAAAGGTGTTTCGTCGTAAAGCTTCTTTGAATAATGCACACCTGAGTAGGGAGGTTTGGTGTATTCGAACATTGCTGGATTCGTTATATCAGATTGTCGTTCACTTTGATAGTTTGTGGAATCTTTTTTATGGGACCTTCGAGAGCTACTATTTCTTCGAATATTTCCTGATGCTTCGGCTCCTCTGTTTTGCATATCGTCTACAACATCAGGAATTGACTTCCCGCTTCTGTCTCTTTTATCTCGAGAATCAGGTGAATAACTACCAATCGATGAAACTGGCTGAGGCCATTTAGGCGGCGAAAATAAGGTATTAGGCTGTTCAGGTCGATTATCTCGAGATGTATGCGTATGTTGAATAGTAGTTTCTATTGTTGGATTATGCTGATGATCTTGTGTCACTGCACCTGAGTATGGATAGTCTCCAATGTATCTGTTATTTGGAATGGGAGGAATGGAAATATTATTAGTTGAAGTTAACATTGCAGTTGGAGCTTGAACTGACACCACAGCTGGAGTTGGCATTAATGGTGGATTACGTTTCTTCTCTTCCTCTTCTTCTTGCACTTTGATAATTCTAATGACTTGCTCGTAATCGATATATTTCTCAGCCACGATAACAGTTTTACTAACAATTGCTGCTGCACCATTAGCAGCAACCTTGAAATAGCTCATTTGCCATCATAAGACTAGATTGTAGTTCGTACAAACCTCATCCACATTCAAAAAATTACATATTGTCGATCCTTTGAAATAGTTAGTTAAATATTCCGTAATTACAGGCAATCGAGTGGATCCACCAGCCAGCAATATAAATTTTGGTTTCAGATCTAAAATTTATGAAGAAAGTAAGTGATCTCATGGAATTATACCTCGATAAGTTTCGGCAACTATCTTCAAATATTGGTAAATTTCACTACGATAATATTCTACAATCTCATCCTTCTGAATAACTGCAACCAAATCGCAATCCTCATCACCACTCCGATATAACGAATCGACATCTGGAATGTTTAAATTCAAATCTTTCCCATCTTGAAGACCCAAAGCTCACCAATTCGCGTATGAGGCGCAAATGATAAAGCACACTTCATCTTTTCGCAGGCAATTTTCAAACGACGTTCTGCTCGCTTTGATAAGTTTGGCCTTGTTCCTCCATTCTAAAATAATGAATCAGCATCGTTCAATATTAAGAGGGAATGTCAGAGAATTCTCTCTTAAATATGGTTTTACCTGTTTATCAAGTTTTTTCATCATCTCTTCAAAAATGAGACTATCGATGTCATCACCAGCAAAGTTTTCAACAATTGGTTCAATTTTAGAAATTTGAGCTATAATCCAGTCAGTCCAGTGGTTAGCTTTCTAAATTTACATGAATTATTGGAAACTCACATGAATGCTACCCTTTGCTGGATAAAATATGCCGCAACTTGCAAATATCCTGACCCCATACAGAAAACGAGCACTACGTTGCCTTTCGAATGAAGATTCAATCTAGGCGCATACGCTGCTGCGACAGCAATTGGTTCATCGATTAGCCTTACTGTAATATCATCAAATGAAATAATTACTTCTGGTTGGTTTTGCTTACTATTTTGCATAGCTGTCGAAGAAGACATTTTAGCAGCAATATGATTCATTGTACTTCTTGCACAATATTCAACTAATTTGTTGTAATTCTCCTCCGATTTTATTGGAATAGTAATTGCTATAGTTGTAGGACGCTGTAATGAGTACTCTAAATAATTTATCGTAATGGAAATAAATACATGCCTGAAGATCCTTATAGGCTGTTGAGAAAAGCGTATCCAATAGTTTTTCAAACATTTCGTTAGCATTTACAATTAATGGACCCGATTTGTTCGGTTTAATCATATCAAATGTTGCGAGTCCTGCATAATAAAAATAAATTTTTACTAAACTCCTCAAGAATACCAACCATTATTGTAGCTATCTATACGTTTGAAAAAGTATCGTTTTTCATGTTCTGCTTTTCTAACTTGATCATTAGTTTTTGTTAATAACCAGCGAATATCTAAATTTTTTCGATAGATTTATTCTCGTTGAAAATAATACCATAGATAACATTCTGCAAGCAAACAGCGTAGTTTTCAGCCATTCGTCCGACAAGCCATTCATTTTGCTCCGATAGAGCGACGTATGACGGGACAGATCGACTTGACTCTAAAAACTGTCATGTTTGCATTGAAATATGAAGATGAAACACCATGTTCAACGATCTGAATGTATCTGTCCTTGCAAATAGAAATCCTACATTTCGACGTGCCAATATCGATAGCGATTGCATCACGAATATTCGGATTTTCGTTGGCTTCCCTCGTGATCGTTTTGACAGAGAGATTGCTTGGAGTTGATTCCGCAGCTACTTTCCCAGTGTCTAGGAATAAGAGTTGGATAATTTGCCTAAATACTTATTTAATGCTACCGAGGAAGGGTTTTTTGGGAGTATCCCCATCAATTCTTGAATTTTCATAGCTATTCGGTCGCTTCCTTAAGGACATATTTTGATAAGCTATCTGTAAATCAAACCATAAAAAACCAGTAAAAACGGAAAGAAATATAATCCCGGTACAAATCGGTTCAGTGAAAATCAATAAAATCGCAAATTCCGAAAAAAAACATTTATCAACGACAATATTAAAACTTCGGCAATAAATATTAGTATGAGATTTAAACTAGTTGAGTTCATATGGAGACTCTAGGATTTTTCTAAGATAATGGTCTAGCTATCGACTAAATTAGGCTAAATCAACGTGATATCTTTATAATGATTCAATTATCATTATAGCATCTTACAATTAGTTCTTACTGGTAATATATTAGATCTAACGATGAACTCATTGTACTTAATTTACAAGATAAATCAAACAATGAATTCATAAAATCATCGATTTATGCAAAAACGATATGGAAAAGCTAGAAGAAATGCGAATGTTTAGCAAAAAGCGGTCGGAACCATAAAATTTGTTCATCGATTGGCAATCTTTTCCTTTTCTCTTCTTCTCATTTTCAATCGACTATCTGACTGTTCGCTTATCGCATGAGTCAGCAACGCATCTCTTCAATTTACCGGCAAACATTTGCATTTTAAGTAAATAAGCCCAAATAAGGGTCTGATAACCCAATGCAGCAATATTAAATAAACGTGGTGATAAAAAACTATTAAAATCTTCGAGAGAATTTCAAATAAATACCCAAATAATAAGTATTTCAAAGAGTCGCACGATAAAATGCAATAAAAATGATAAATTCGAATAAAATGAATAAATAAAATAAAAATCGATAGCAAATTGAAAACACCGGTGAAATGGAGAAATTTGGTCGATTTCAGCCTTTTCTCGTTTCAACACACCCTTCTGCTAGGCATATAATGTTGCTCAGCCTGGTTAATGAAAATTTCGCTTTCCATCACATCGCATTAAATCTATCATACACTTCTCTGTCACTGATAAATAATAATTTTGGAGACGATTTATAAATCGGGGGACCAAACAATTCAAAGGAAAAATCGAAAATGAAATTAAAAGTCATTTTTTTCATTTTATAAAGCCAGTTTTTCGTATCACATTATACTACATGAGATGTAGAGGTAATAATAATGCTTATCGACGCGGGGTGCGACGATCGATACTTCAAACGTAAACGAGTAGGTTTGTGTTTCGAGCAGTGTATACGTTATTGTGCACCAAAAACTGAAATCAACTGTTACTGATATCAGACGTCTGTATTTGTATGAAAACATGGTGTGTTATCACTTTGCACGTCAATCAGGTCATAATCCTGAGAAAATAGGCAACTGCAGAAATTACGATAATAGACGTCTCAATTGTTGATTGGATTACATATTTTCTATAAAATTTATTTACAAGAGAAAACTAAAAAATTCAAATTAGACTGGTAGTAATTTATTTCTAGACGCAGTGGAGTGACGTCGAGATTGGGTCATGCTTCTGGACGTCCGACTTTGGTTTGACGATCGAGAAAATCGTCGTGGGGACCTTGGCACTGGGATTGAGGCTCTGAAAGTTACTGGTTATCAAATAAAAAAATAATCTCATGATGTGTGCATGGCAATAATATGATATGAGAGCTGTGATCAAAGCATATTTAAACAGGCCAGTAAACGATCTGTTAAAGTACTGAAACCGGCTTTCACTATCATTGGATAACTGGTGGGCATCGGCTGGTTTAAAATATGCTGAAGATAACAAGTTTTTGTTTTTCATACCCCTACGCCTACCATATCATATGCCTTGAATATCGTAATCCTTTCAGATTATTTTGAAACACTTACTGTGAAGGATGGCATTCGTAGTAGTAATCGTCGAGAAGAGCGTCTTCGTAGGAAGGGGGTGGGGAGGTGCCGCATCTAGAAATTTGGGGTGATTTTTGAAGATTACTGAAATTCCTTACGGTTGAGCGGGAATAGACTCGTAGAGAGGTGGAGCGATGTATTTCCCCGAAGTCTTCCTCTCGAGCGTGGCCTGCTTTCGCATGTTACGAGCTTCTAAAATGTAATTTATTATGTGTTCAGAAATTCACTTCAAAATACTTGGTGAGTTGATGAGCAATGTAGAGATTTGGTATTTTTATGATTATAACTATTATAGTAGAAATGAACCATATCCACTAACTTTGTATGGTATTGAAATTCTTTTCCCTTAATCGATTGGTCATTTTCTGCAGGGCTCTTCGGGTTCGCCTCATCTCACAGATCTTGTCCAGCTCCCATTGCTTACATTTATTGATGCCAACCTGAAAATGGTCATTTTTGGTAGAGGGTCCATTTTCGGCAACGAAGAGCCCATTCTCTTACCAACATAGCGACTACCATTCCGATGCAGAATATGATCGTTGGCAACACAATCGTAGTCATCACCTCATCTGACGGCGCAAAACTACTGTCCATTTTTGAAGTTGGTTCTGAAATATTGGGAAGCTTTAGAAGAAAATGCAACATATCGAAATTTTTTGTCAAAAATAACGCGGAGAAAGCATGAAATAAGGGTAAATCAAACCATATGTTTGGGAAAAAGTAGATAAAAATGAAGAAAGTTATATTATTGTGGGGAAAATCTATCAAAAGTTCACGAAAAATAAAAGCTATGAAAGAATCCTGTTGAATTTAAAGGAAATTTAACAAAAATCCACGAAGAATCAATGAAACGTCAAAGTTGATTTGGGATAAATGCGAGCCTTTCCCTAGACTCGCCTTCGTGAATAGAGGACTTGCGCACATGCATTGGAGAAAGCTCTTTGGGCTAGAAAATATCGATCTTCCTTTTCTTCAAGGAAAAGAAAATAGCAATAGTTGAAAAGAAAAAAAAGTTGGTTTTTAAAATTTTAATTTAAAAATGATAAATGTTTTTTCTCTCGGTTTTTAAAATTTTCATCGATTTCCGATAGATTCTTCATAAATCTTTCACTCTTTTACGTCTTGTTTTCTTTTCCAATGCTCTCTCACCTCCCCCTCTCTTTTCTGTCACTTCGTCCTGCCTTTACGCTCGTTCTTGACTACGATGGACCGTTCCGATTTTAGGCCCAATTTTCGCGATTTCGATAGAAAATCTTTATTTGCCTCGTTAATTACTCCGATTTAAGTACCCAATTAACTCGGATAATTTCACCCTAATTAGTTCTGTGTATTTCAATATTGATTTTCTTCAAATTTTGTGGTTTTTGCCTTGAAAATTCATACATCTCCCTAGTCATTACTTCAAAAATTCTTTCTTTTACATTTTCCAGTTTTTAAACTTATTTTATTCGAAACTTTTCTAAAATTTCTAGAAATTCTTTCAGTATCTCTATTTCACAAATTTATAGATTTGTTCTCGTTATTTCTTTCAAAAAAGTTCAAATTGAATGTTGTTCTAGAATTCGAAGATTTTCAAGTTTATTCCAGAACGTCGATCTTGTATAGACTTGTATATTAAAAAATGTCTTCCAGAAGAACATGGGTCGTCGCATTCGCGTGCAGCGCAAGGGCGCAGGCGGCATCTTCAAGTCGCACTCGAAGCACCGCAAGGGACCCTCCAAGCTGAGGCCGCTCGACTTCGCCGAACGCCACGGCTACATCAAGGGTGTCATCAGACAGGTATGAAAAATATACCTGAATTCGAAAAAAAAACCCCTAAACTTCAATTGGCGTTATTTTGCTAGAGGATGTCTTGAAATTATTTTTTCATAAAGAAAAGCACTGATTATTTTATGAAAAAGCTAGAGATGATTTCCCTTAAAACACATTTTTGAAGAACTACCAACATTGCATTATGCGGCTAGAAATTATGTGTTCGATAGGGAGAAATTCGCGAAACGAGTTTAGAGAGTTCGAAGAAAATGGACCATTGCAAATAGTTAGCGATGGGCAGATTTACGGGCACTTTTCTCCTAAAATCGAGCGAGCAGGAGAAAAATTTTCACTCTTCCTCAATCGGTACTCGAGATTTTTGGACACCAGTCACATATTGCTGCAGTGCCAACAAAGAAAACGGAATCATGCAAATTTTGAAACAACTTGTGGCTAAAATTTGTCTTAAGCGTAGTTATAATTTTATAAATTTCCTCGAATCCCGAAATACGTTATAATCAAATTTAATGAAACATACAAATTTTTTTTTTTCCAGATCATCCACGACCCCGGCCGCGGTGCTCCTCTGGCTGTGGTGTCTTTCCGCGACCCGTACAAGTACCGCACCACCAAGGCAACGATGGTCGCTGCCGAGGGACTCCACACCGGACAGTTCATCTATTGCGGAGCCAAGGGTGGGCTTGGAAAATTCTTGAAACATTGTCTAATTTCGAGAAAAAAAATATTCTCGTTTCATTGAATAGTTAATAAAATGAAGTGTTTCAAAACTTCATTCAGATAAGAATATTGAACGTCTCAATTCTTTGATAGTTTTCGACCTTTTCTCACAATTATGAAAACACATGAACTTTACATGAGAGATATTTGAAGAATGGGATTTTAAATTAAAACGAGCAATCGAAGTATCGCAATCTGAAAATGAAAGATAAATATTTGCAGCGAGCATCCAAATCGGAAACATCGTGCCGGTTGGCAAGCTGCCCGAAGGTACGGTCATCTGCAACGTCGAGGAGAAGAACGGCGACAGGGGAGTGCTGGCCAAGGCTTCCGGTAAAAACTTTTCTATATCGAACTAAAATATTGTCTTCTGATTTAAATTTAAAGGATGGTGAAGTGTGAAAGAAATGAAAATTTCGAAAAGAGGCGCAATAGAAAGATAGATTTTGAAAAATAAAAATAATTATTTTAGGCAACTACGCCACTGTGATTGCCCACAACACGGACACGAAAAAGACTCGCATCCGTCTTCCCTCCGGAGCCAAGAAAGTCGTCCAGTCCTCCAACAGAGCTATGATCGGTAACTTTAAATTTTTTCTGAAAAGGTCGGAAATGGAAACTAGTAAGGTTATATGCGGACTTGTAGAAATTGAATCCTGAAATATAATTGAAGAATTGTTTTGAGGATTGTATATTTGCGACTTTAAAATTGAGACGTTATCTGAAAGGGAACATTCTGATTGAAGTATACTTTTCTCCAGGTCTGGTTGCGGGTGGTGGTCGTACGGACAAACCTCTCCTGAAGGCCGGACGCGCCTACTTCAAGTACAAGGCCAAGCGTAACAGGTCAGAAAATAATTGATTACTAATTATGCTAATTTCAAAATAAAATAGTAGGGATTGCGGTGTTTATGCTAATTTTTCAGCTGGCCTCGCGTGAGAGGTGTGGCGATGAATCCTGTTGAGCATCCGCACGGAGGAGGTAACCACCAGCACATCGGACACCCGTCCACCGTCAGGAGAGGCGCTTCGGCAGGAAAGAAGGTATGGAGGCTTTTTTTTTGTTGGAATATATGGAAACTTTTCTTGTAATCGAAAACGCTCTATTTAGTAGTGAGTTATTGGTTTTTGAAAATTAAAAACTTGAAAAATGTTTCAAAGAAACATCATTTTTAAAATTTTCTTTGATACATTACGATTTGCAAAAGTAATTTATTTCGTCCCTTCGAACTAGCGGAAATCAAAATGAATTTGATTTTTGCTGATAACTGGGACGAAAATCAAAAGTTTGCTTCTTACCACCGAAATAATGAGAAAATTGTTGATTTTGGTCATGAAATGCAAAAACAATCGAAAATTTCTTGAGAAAGATTGAAAAAATGAGGAATTTATAAATTAAAAATTAAAATTCCGTGGATTTTTGGCAAAAATACTTCTTTCAGGTGGGTCTCATTGCGGCCCGTCGTACGGGAAGAATTCGCGGAGGCAAGCCACCCAAGTTCACCAAGGAGGAGGCCGTCTAAACCACTGCGTCATCCGACAACCCTTTCGGATCACGTTCGTGAGCTGGAGACACCACCCCCGACATCCCCAAAAACCAACCCCAATTTTTTTTGTTTCATTGTTATCTTTTGGATCGATAAAATAAAAGTTTTTGTTACAGAAAAAATTATTTATTAGTGGCAGGACGTCAAGGCAATTGAAGGGAAGAAAACCATGCTGCAGTTTTGCAAAGAGATCAGATTTTGCAAAACCACTTCATGGCTTACAAAATAACGTCGAAAATATGCGCATGTATTAATGTAGAACCGTAATATTTGTAAAGATGGGAAAAGTCTAGAAGTTAAATGATTTCCTAAACGCTCGTTGAAGGTGGCATCGGCTCGTGCACGGATTTTACCTAAAAATTTTTATCTTTAAAAGATTGAGCACTTCTTTTCAAAAACGTCTTGAGAAACGTTTCTTTCAGAGATTTTGAAAAATTATCCTTTCCAGAAAATCGAAGCCTTACCTGAACCGTAGACGACACCAAATTTGTATTCCTTGAATCTATGAAGTCTATTTCTGGGTCGGCTAAAGGAGATCTAAAAATGCTTGATCTCTTTTCAAGAAAAATCTAGATAAATCACCTACTTATCATTGTGAACTGTAATTCGAACTTGCGGGATTTCTTTCTGGACACCGGAGGCTTTATGCTTGGACTGAAAGAAAGGGAATCTCATATATCCAGATATACGAAATCTGAGTATTCATACCTGGCAACACCCGCACTTGTATCGAAGGTACAGATAGGTCAATCCCAACAATGCAATGATAGATAGTATCGTAGTGATAATGATCAAGTACCAGTTCTGAAAGGGAGTATGTGAAATTCTAGATTTTTTGAGATTTATACCAGCTCATCTTTGGGCAATATCATGATTCAAATCCGGATATTCGGAATCCGCCCTTACAGGGCTTGAATCAAAATTCGAATAATAGCGCCAAATCCAGTAGTTTTACAGAAAAATCACCTGAAAATGGGCAAATTGAAAAACGCGAAATTTTCGCTCATAAAATTGAGGGAGGTTCCAAATTCCCTTGCAAGGAAGAAGGATGTCTTCGAGGTTTAGCTTGAAAATGTTTCGGTAAGTATGAGATCTGGCTTTTAAGGTCTATGCTTTATCATAGGATAAGGGAAAATTATTAACGTCTAGGTTTGGGAGTTCATAAGTTTAAGGAAAATTATATAGCCGGTTTTTGAGGTCTATGCTTTAACATGGAACGAGAGATACAACGTTCATAATACATTTTTAACGAGCCCGAACGCACGCGCGCAAGCTCCCTCCAGGGAATAAAAATTGCTGCTGAGAGCGCAAAAACGAATTTCACACAACCTTCGAGCCAAATTTGGTGAAAATTTAGACCAGCCGGTTCGTGAATCCTACACTTTGACACATGATTAGAATGAAAAGAAAGAAAGAAAGATGATCTTTACTCGATATTATGTACAAGTTATGTCAGACGGTTTTAGGTCCCTATACTTTAGCATAGGTTACAAATCGCTTGACATCAGTTATAGAGAAAAAGATGGGTAGAAACTGCATCATCAGTTGGGGGAGAAATAACGATTTCCCACATTGAAAATGACTAAGAGAGTGAAATGATGCTAGAGGGTGTGAATTTTGAGATCGGAAAATAGGAAAAAAGTGGAGGAAGATTTTGGAAGTGTTGATATGGACTGAAAAGGGATTGATGAGGAGCTAATGAAAACGATAAAGAGCTGATAAACTAATAAAATTTGAATATGACTTGATAAGCCTGGTAAATTCTGTGAAGATCTGACGGAATCTAGACATGAAGCGATAGTGACATAATAAAATATTGATAAATGCTGATAAAATTTGTGATAACATAGTGATAATGGATCGATAAAATGCCGATAAAGGCGGATAACCACCGATATGTTATATCGATTATTTAAAATCATAACTATAACTTGTCAGCTCTCCGGGTGGAAAAATGACAAAACTGACTGCATTCGTGCATTGCCAACTGTTATCTAGAAAAACGCGGATGAAGCTAGAGATAAAGGGGTTTGCGGAGTGGGTAAAGATTAGGACGGAGAAAAAGAAATCCGAGAAGTGGGGAAAATGTTTACGACCCGCTAACAGCTCAGACATAGGCGCATAATGACCTCTGGGAATACGATGACGACAACAACAAAATTGTCATCTGTTTTTGTCATCGGATGATAGAATTCATTCGTTAACGGTTTCGAGAAAATGGGCTCTAACATTGAAATAATATTTTTGGAAAATCAAGGATTTAAGAATATGATGAAGTAGATAGCAGAGATTATTATTTTTATCGTCACTGATGATGGGTATTGTTGTCATCTCTCTTCATATGATGAAGGATAGACTTCACGAAAACAAGCTGAAATAAATCGTCTCTTTCAAAGAATAAAGAAATGTTTTTTAAACAAAATTTGTGTATATCTAGGTTTTGATCAAGAAAAAATTTCAAGAAAGTGGATTGTTTCGAAAGTATAGGTCAAGTGAGGTGTGCAAATGTTTAGGTTTGAAGGGACAGAAAGACAAAATTGTCACTATGTCGCAAAAATCACAGAAACGAAGATTTACCTCTTTGAATAGGGAGAGGGAAGAAAATAAGCTGTACTTTTGGAATTGGAAGGAAAAAGATAAAGAGGAAGAAATAGTAGGAGTAAAAGGACTATTAGAGAAGCAGAAAACGGGAAACAGTAGGAAAAATAGAGAATGAAAGAATTAGAAGGAGAGAAATAGCATGGGAAGAATAGAGGAGAAGAAAAAATACCGGCCACTAAGAGAAAAAAGTCTAAGAAGCAATAGTTTTCTTAGTTTTCGGCCGAATCTAAGACGAGCAGCAAGCTTTCCAGCTTCACGCAATAGAGGTAAAGGAAAAATATTAGGGAAAAGAAAGAGGGGGGAGAAAACAGACAGACATCAACCTTCATGAAAGTCAACAAAGACAAAAATTGAATCTCCTCTTGGATGAGATGAGAGGGAAATATATCCATGAAATCGACGAGATCATACCCTAGTGAGTAGAAAGATGGGCTTTTGCAAAAAAAATAAAATATTATAATTTTCATGAAGATCAACTAAATTGCTCATTTTAACCGATTTTTCCCTCAAAATATAATTTAGAAGAAAAGCTACAGTAAAAATATAACTTTTCATGAAAAGTCTAGTAAAATTGTCAAAATTTTCGGTTTTTTGCAATCTAATTATTCAGAAGAAAAACACAGTAAAGTTGTAACATTTTCCAAAAAAAATATATGAAACCCCAAAAATGACATAAAATTCAGAAGACTTTAGCTAAAAGAAGATCAGGCTTCTGAGAAAGGAAGGAGGGCATATAAATGCAAAAGCCGGGAAAAGATGAGGATATAGGGGGATCTCATATATCCCATCCCCTGCACTCATCATCTATGCTAAAGACTCTAACCATGATGAGATTGAAGTGGATCATTTTTATGGAGGAGCTTTGGTTCAGTTGAGGGTGAGGTCGATTTTTTAATAAATAGTGTTTGATGTAATATTTTGGGGTTTTTTTTCTGAAAACTGGGTAATTTTTGAAGCGTATTTGAATATTTTTAAGATATCGAGAATTTTTTCAACTGTCCTTCAGAGGTTAACTTTTCAGAATAAGCAAATTCGATCTATTATTTTGAAATTTGTTGTTGAGGTCTCGAAAAATTCTGAAGGATTTAGATCATCTTTCAATGTCTTAGTGAAGATCAGAAAATTAAGATTTTTTTTTGGAAATTTTCAAATCAAAAACAAGACTGAGAAGAAATTATTCAAGTTTTTTCGTATGACTAGCCAACCAAAACCTGAAGTTTATTTGGATGCAAACGTTATGAAAAGGCCAAAAATTTCTTTGGAGTCTATCCAAAGTTGAGAAATTTCACTACGAGAATTGATTTTAGGCAAAACGGGAAAATCCGCTGACATTTAAGAGCGAAAGAATAACGCGAGTATGTAAGCGGCGGGATTAACCTAAAATAGCCTGTTTTAGGTAATCTATTCAATCTCGATGAAATAGTGCATGATTTTTTATCAGAAATATTCCATTCTTTTTTCAAGGTAGCATTTTTCTATTGTTAGAGTTTTTGCTCACGATATTTTCAGACTTTTTTCTACAATAGTGTTATTATTATCTTTGATTTTCCTTGGAAAGACTCCATTCATTTTTTACAGATATTTTTTGCAAAATAATTTTTCTCGATCAATCATATTCTGACA
The DNA here is from genome assembly GCA_002287525.1 of Diploscapter pachys. Lineage (NCBI taxonomy): Eukaryota > Metazoa > Nematoda > Chromadorea > Rhabditida > Rhabditidae > Diploscapter > Diploscapter pachys. The sequence continues at coordinate 39,121 of LIAE01006522.1, read as the reverse complement.
GTACAAAAATGACCGATAACTTCTGACTTCCAAGATAAAAGGTCATCATATTTGGAGGGGGAGGAAATAACCTAATCACACGGGAAGAGATTTTTATCTTTATTTTTTCTTTCTCTTTTCTTCTCTCCTTTTTTCTTTCTTTTTCCCCTCTTCCCTTTTCTCTCTCTCCCTCTTCTTTAGAGCCAAAAGTAATCTCTCTTTATTGATCTCCCCCATTGTGTTGTTCATCAACTGACCAACCACTTTACTTTTACCTTTCCCCTTCAAAATTTTAAACTCAAATACCGTGCGCCGTTTTGCAAAATTTTGCAAACCTATCCCGCCTCCCTCTCAAAAAGGCATTGTTTTGAAATTTCTGCTTCCACGACCTTTTCCACTTGAAACTTATCAAAATCGAGTAAAATTGATATGATTTAATAGCGTTTTTACGAGCTTCTAAATGGTGTAAAGTGTCGACTTTGGCGTGAATTTTAGCCGTTTTTTTTTTTTTCTAAATCGATTTTTGACGACTCATTGATTTATTTTTTTACTTTTCAGTGGAATTTCAAAAATCATGGCCTCAGTGGTGAACGTCTACACGACGTCCTCTCAAACAGATAACTTATCCAGGTAAATCCAGAGGATATCTGAAGTCCTTAAAATGGAATATATGAAACTCTTTCTTCTGATCTGAGAAAAATATTGAATTCTTTTCCTGAAATCATATGATATCTTTTTCTAAAAAAGGAGTATATAAAATTCTCGTTCCTTAAAATATGGATATATGAGATCTCTTTCTTAAGTAACAGCTATATGAAACCCTCTTCAAAATAGGGATATTGTGAAATCCCCTTCTTTAAATAATTGATATATAAAATTCTTTTTTTTAATAAAGAATATATAAAATAAGAATCCGATATATGATTGCCGTTCCAGACATGACATGCTGCTTTGGGTGAACGACTGCCTGCAATCCAACTTCACCAAACTCGAGCAGCTCCACACCGGCGCGGGGTATTGTCAGGTATTTTGAAATTCCTCAAACATTTTCAAATCATGCTAAATTTCTGAATTTTTTTTAAGTCTGACACTTTTTCTTCGTTTTTTTTTGAAGATCAGACTTGCAAATAAAACTTCGCACCCTCAGTTCGGGTGTCATTTTTGACGGGGACGCGACTGGAGTTTTGAAGAAAAAAATTGTAAATCTGTTGAGATTCAAATTTTTTGTACGAATATAAAACTCGAAATAATTACTGGAATTTTGAGTTTACCGACTTCCTGTTCCCGGACATTTTGCCGCTGAAGAAGGTAAAATGGAACTCGAAGAACGAATTGGATTGGCTGGCCAATTGGAAACTCGTCCAGACAACCTGGAAATCGCTGGGAGTCGAGAAGGTCATCCCCGTTGATAAGCTGATCAAGGGCAAGTTCCAGGACAACTTCGAGTTCCTCCAGGTTTCTTTTTCTCCTTCAACATTTTGAAGGAGACAACTGCAGAAGATATATATTTAAGAAAAAAAAAAAAAAAAAAACTTTATGATCAATTGAGGAAGTTTCACTTATTTTGATCTTTCTTGAGACGTAGAGTTTTCTGTAGATGTCATTTGTGAGCATTCCCCATACATAACAGTTCTAATAATGAAAAAGATAAATCTAAGTTTCCTGCGCTTTTCTCAGTATAACATATCAATAAAAATGTTGGATTTTTTCCAGTGAATTAAAACTGAGTCTCACTTCACTCGATTCTCGTTGAAATATATCAAAAATCACATTTTCTTTTTATAGATTAGAAAAAAATGTATTTTTTTTTAATTCTTTTTTTTTGCAGTGGTTCAAGAAATTCTTCGACGCGAACTACGACGGCCACGAGTACAACCCTTTGGAGGCCAGAAGTGGGGAGCCCCTTCCCACAGAGGGCGCGGGCGCAGCAAAACCCGGTGCAGCCAGCAGAATGCCTACCAGAGCACCCGTTCAAGCTAGGTACACATCTTTTATACCTCGTTGTTTTTTTCTCTTCGAAATTCCGAAACTTTGACAAATATAACCAGGATACAATAATAATATTCTTTCAAAAAATTAATGAAGTTTCGATTTTATTGAAACGTATATTTTTCAAATTCTTCCTTTTATTTTTCTATTTTTTAAATAGAAAATCAATATATTGAAACGACACTGATGATAACATTGAATGATGAATTGAAACATTGTTTCTTTGAGGCTTACGAAATTGTTCTTTTTGGAAGAGAATATATAGTTTTGATTCTCTCAAGCTGTTATCAGATCATTGAAACCAGCGCTAAATTGATTTGATGTAGAATTTTCTGAGAAACTTACGATGAAAATTGAAATTCCAGACCCGCCGCCGCCCCTGCGACCTCGTCTCGCAACAGCTCGAACCAGGCCCTAAACACGACGTCCACGACTCAGCCCGCGAGGAGGGCTCCGCCCGGTGCTCCCGCTCACCTACCGGCTAGTGTCACCCCGGGTACTTGTATTTTCTTTCTATCTAAAGATTGTCACTTAAAAAAAAAGATTCACCAAGTTTGTTCTCCTTATTTTAGTTTATATCAACTATCTGATTCACCCCAGAGTGTATGGATTTGTTTCAAGAGTCGTTTTTTTTCTTTTAATATGAAAATTGACTGGTTTCAGCGAGGCCTACCCCAATCCGCGCCACTTCAGGTGTCGGAGCCACACCTGCGAATGGTAGCAATGGAGTTAAGGTTATTTTTCTGAAGTTTTTTTTCCGTAACAGGTCCCCCAATGTTGGTTATTTTGACTTTCCCTTGAATTAATAAGTCGCTTTGTGAGACTAATTTTGCGTATTATTATCCTATATTAAATTTCGTCAAAAAATCTGCTGACATTAGTCTTTTCACTCTCAAAATATAACCGGTTTTTCGAGACTTATTTAAAAATTTATTTATTTCTATTTTTAGACCCCCATGACTCGTCCCACTGGAGGAGTTCCTCAGCAACCCGCTGTCGACCCGGCACAAGTCAAGCAGCTCAAGGCTGAAGTGGAAGAGGTCATTTTTGTAAAAGACCATTTTAGAAAATTTGAAAAATTTCAGGCCAACCGTCAACTCACTGAAATGGATACCGTCGTGGCGAGCCTAGAAAAAGAGAGGGACTTCTATTTCAGCAAACTCCGGTCCATTGAGGTTGGTACACTGATTATTTTTAAGATTATTGTAGAAAAAACGACTGGAATTTTAGTCTTTAAAAAAAAGCAAGTAGGAATATGATAAAGGATAGAAGTAAAACCGGATTGCATAATTTTTTCCTGGAGTATGTATTCTAATATTAAAGGATAGGGATAAAAACCGTTTTGAGTCATTTTGAAAATATCGATTTTTCCAGATCATGTGCCAGGAGAGTGAAACCATTGGCAACGTTGAGGTCAATCGGATTCTGGAGGTATGGTACTTTGAAGGATTACGGTAATTGCCATATTTTTCAGATTCTGTACGAAACTGAAGAAGGTTTCGCCCCTCCTGACGACGATGAGGCGCAGTAAAGTGGACGGGCTAAACAGCGGATTTTTTTTACAAATCCGAGGCGCGGTTTTCGCTTTGCGCAATATAAAAATGGCTGCGAGTACTTGTCTAAAATTGAATAATGTTTCCAAAAAGTGAATATTTTGCTCCCTAAACTGGATACTTTAGTCCTAAAATTAAAGATTTTCCTCTTAAACTAGGTACATTTGTCTCAAAGTAAGTAACTTCTGTCCCAAATTGGGTACTTTTGTCCCACACACTTGTCCTTTTTCTCCTTTTTGAGAAAAACTACTCGCAGTCATATAATTTTATTCTATTCTTTATTCTTCTTTGTGTGAAATTGCTGATCTTAAAATATTCACTAAGAAAATCAAAATGGCCAATATTTTTCTTTAACTTATAATGATGGTTTTTGTTTGACTTTGAAGCAATAGGACGAAACGCTTTCTGAAAATTTAATTTTAGCTATGACAAAATTCTTCGCCCGCTATTTTATCTTGAACGTGTGAAAAAGTATTCTTAAAATTTGAGATCTATTTTATTTTTTCTTCTTTGGTGGTTGATCATAACTTTGTGCCCATTCTATCAAACCTCTCGTTCAAGAAATGCGATTTTTAAGAAGGGTGGATTTTTGAGTTTTTGAAAATTCACCCTCTTTTATTCTAATCTTGCTTCGTTATACTGTGAATATCCTTCAGTTTTGGTTTAATTTATGGAATTTTAACTCTTCCACTTTTCAGAGACATATTTTTAAATTCCGAAAAGTAGAATCTTATTTATTTAAGGGTAGGCCCTCACGCATAAAGCTCTCATATTCTTATCAGTTTGAATTGTATCACAAGCACATATAAAAGCCGGAGTAAAATTTATTTATCGATTTTTGAAAGATTTTTTGAACAGAAATGTTGAAAGCATCATAGTTACCTCGAAATGATCGAAAATGATCACTATTGAAATTTTTGAATTTTAGACAAATGGCCTCCTCTACTACGACAAACCCTTCGACTCTGCTGCCTTTGGAATTGGTCGATAAGTGCATTGGCTCCAAGATCTGGGTCATCATGAAAGGTAGTTAGCTCAGTTGACGAAGGGGCTTGATTTTGAGTTTTGCAAGAAAAAATGAACTTTCGACAAAAATTTATATTTCAATTTCAGGCGTTCTTGATTATCTTTGCAAGAACTAAGAATCTAGGAATTGACTATTTGACTATTCGAAATATTTCGAATTTTAGGCGACAAGGAAATCGTCGGCACGCTGACCGGCTTCGACGACTACGTCAACATGGTGCTCGAGGACGTGGTGAGAAAATTTTGAAAGGAAAAACTTAAAAAGAAAAAAATCTTGGGTTTTCAAATAAGCTCTTCGAGTTTAGCAATTAACATTCATGTCTCATTATGCCATTTTTGGTCAAAGAAAATAGAGATAACAATTGAAGTTAGGGGGAATGCCAATTTTTTAAATTGAAAATCTTGAGAAATTTTCTGGATGACTTGATAAAAGCAGAAAAAATATAATGTGAAAAAGAAAAAAAAAATAGGTGGAATACGAAGCGACGGCGGACGGCAAACGCATGACGAAGTTGGACACGATCCTGCTCAATGGCAACCACATCACCATGCTCGTCCCCGGGGGCGAGGGGCCCGAAATTTGAGATTTTGTCCATTTTTATTCAAAAAAGTTTTAGAAAGTTGCGTTTTATTTTGATTTGGTTTCTTTCCAACGTAATTTGTCAAAACACCATTTCATTTCACTTTCTATTCAATTTTTTTTAGCCAAAATTACTACTTTATAATTATTTTTATCAAGCGCAGTTTTCCAAAATTACGTTTATGTTATTACATATTGTTTTTATCGGAAAATCGGTTTCTCAACGATCTCGAATGTTGTTTTTATTCGTTTTCTGTTCTAAAATAAATCCTAAATTATGAACACTAAAAATACCCGTAAATGACTGAAAAATTGGAGGAAATATCATTTTTGTTCTGGAGAATTCGAGTTTTCCAGAAGTTTGGCGATTTCGTTTCTGCCGAGATATCTTTCGGCCTCGACTCGAAGTTCCAGAAGTTGATGAAGTTGCTCTTCGGAGAAGTTGTCGATGAATTCAGAACTGAAGTCCTGAAATTCCCGAAATTTTTAGAGATTGTCAAAACCTTTTAAAGCTTCTGAAACTTCAATAAAAGTATGGTTTCAAACATTTTCCAGAAGTTTCCTAAACCTCAATTTTTACCTGTCCAATAGGAGTCTTATTCACAATGCCCTTGACTGAGAGTTGTTTAGACAAAGTGTGACAGTAACTCTGAAATTTTTGAATTTGAGCATGAAAGAAGGTTACTGTGGTTTTCTAAAAAATAAACGCAAAGGAATCGTCAAGTACCGCCCACTCCTTGAGAAAAACCAGCGCCTGTGCGGGCTCGACATTTTTGTGCCTTCGAAACTCGTCACGGACATAGGTGTCGCCCATCAAACGAGCCTCTTTCGGAAGTGCGTAGTGAAGTCTGAATTTGTCTATTTTTGGAGGAAGAAAAGTTGTTTTTTCTTCAAAAAGTCTTTTTAGAGAAAACAGGTTTTCTAAGAAAACCGAAAAAAAACGAACCGCAATATCCTCTTGTAGAGCAGCAAGGGGAATCGCTCTATGGCTTCGGCCGCTTGCAACACCGTCCGCCCCGCCATAAATCTGAGTTTTCGAAATTTTCAAATTATTTCTGAGAAAACAAGGTCAAAAAATATTCATAAGTCCGAACTTTTTCGTTTTTTTTCAACAAAACGATAGGGCTTTTCATGGAGCACTTTATTTCTTCCAAAAAACCTTCACCATCTTTCTTCGAATCAAAATCAACAAATAATGAAAAGAATAAGGATAAAATTGAAACAGACCGGTAAAAGTTAGAAGTAGGGCGAGTAGAGTTTTGAAAACTTTCAAATAAAATATCTCGCCCAGTCCCTGAAAAATTATCAAAAATGAATCCGATCTTGACTTTGGATTTTCAAATTTTCAATATCAAAATCGTTCGAAGTAGGCAGTTTTCAAATAAAAAGACTGAAAAAGATAAAGAAAGGTTTTTTCGAGTAAATAAATCTTTGAGAATCACTTTTAAAAAGAGAAAATAATAAAAGCACAATTATTTAGAAAAAAAATAACAAAAAACCCAACCATGTTTTCAAGAAATCAATTAAATGTGTACCCATAAAATCAGAGTATTTTCAAAATCAACGAAGAATAACTAGAAGAAAACAACATTGTTCGAACTCATGTAAAATTCGGCGATAAATAAAAAAAATCAGAATGTTTGATTTCGATTGATTATGCTTTTGTGGAAATTTAGAAAGTCAGGAATCGAAATTCCTTGAAAATACACCGTTTTAGATACCGAGTAAAATAACATTGGTTTGAGTACTTATCTCTCAAAATATTAGGTGAAAAGTACCCGAAGCTAAAGTAAAAAATGGATAGCATGATTTGAATGTATTAAACTTTTGAGAAAAGTTTACCAGAAAAAAGGATTTGATTTACAGAAAGTAGATTTTGAGAGGATTTATGAATCCTCTGTTCTTTCAAAGCTCAAAATCATCCAGAACCATGACGGGCTGAGAGTGACGGCCAGAACGACGGCTGTCTGGGGAGGCGTGCGAAAGGACCTGTAAAATAATGTATACAAAAAAATAGATAAGTTTCAAAATTTCTGAGATTTCTATCACATTTACAATGGATTAATAGGTTCGCCGTCAGTACAGCAATATATATTTTTTTTAAAAAAAAGTATATCAATAATAGGCTTAAGCTTTAAAAAACTGCAAGATATTGAAATCGTAGGAAAACTTGACAAAATTAATATCATTATGTCTTATTATTTTTCAAAAGTAAGTTATTATTTTACCGAATTCCGTCCATTCGGCGACGAAAAGCCCGATGAGTTGTTAGGAGGTGTGTTCTGACTGCCTCGGTGCTTTTTTGTTGGCTCATCTTTGGACGAATTCAGCACCGTCACTGAATTAGTTCAACGTCATTAACTCTAATTATGGGTAAATAGCTTACAATCGGACTTGCGCTTCGCGGAACCGCGACGCGGCGCACCAGACGCGATCGCAGATTTGTAAGCCCTACGCTGTTCCTGAATGGAGATCATTTTTAGTAGGTAAAAAGTTCAGGAAAAGAGACTAAAATTACAAACAGATCAAAACTTTCTTCAAAATAGATCAAATCTACCTCCTGTTCTGCAATTTTTCTGGCCTTGGTGTGATCGCAACGCTGCCTCAGACGTCTCGTCACCCCGTCATTCGAATTGTCATCGTCGACGGGCGAGGGATCGACCTGTTCCGATGCTTCAGAATCACTCGACTCGTTGCACTTGGAACATATCCAGCCGTACTTGCTGAAAATAGGGGATTTCATAAACCCTTTTTATTAAAGAAAGGATTTTCATATATGCTTTTCAAAAGAAGGAATTTCATATATGCCTACCTCTTCTTAGGAAGTCTATCCAACGGTGGATCCAAGCACCCAATGTGGTAGAAGTTGTTGCACTCATCGCAGTCAACCAGAAGGTGTTGGTCGGTGGTCTGGAATTTAGAAACATAGAAGAATGCTACAAAACTACTCTTTATACTAATAACATTGAATAACTTCGATTTTTGAATCTCATTAATTTTTAGAAAGACGAAAACTAACATACCGTCTGTTAATTAAATTGATTGATTGGATATTTCAAATTTCAAGACTTATTTTAAGTTTTGTTTTTGTAAAACTGCATGAAACAAAGCAAATCGGAATCTTATCAAGTCTATTGAATTTATACATTGTGAAACATAATCCGACCTTTTTGCACTCATCACAGGTATGGAGAACCAGAGTGCTGACAGGATGGTCCTTGGGCGAGGCATCGGAAGTCGAGAGTTTGGCTGACGGGCAGGCATTCTTCTTGGGCTTGGGAGAGCTCAGCGACCCGTTGCGTTTGCGGATGCGTCTGGAATATCGATGCTATGTTTAAATTATTAAATACGGCCCTCCTATACTAACTAGAGTGTCATGTCTTAAAATCAATAGATACCTCTTGAAACTTATTGTTTAAAGATAAAAAGTTCCTTACTTGTTAGGAGCAGAAGACCCATTGACAACGTCGTCCAAATAGGACGGTTTTTTGAGTTTCTTGGCCCCGAGTCTCACGAGCGTTTCATAGACATCCGCGGTCAGGGCTTTCAGGTGGTCGACACGGTCGTGGACAGAGGAGGCTTTCTGCTCGAGCTGAAAATATAGGTTTCAAAATTCTAATAATTCTTAAAATCTCTATAAATGTACTTTATTGGAATTTCAAATCTAATTGTTATACTCAAACCATATGATATCCAGGGATCTAGTAAAAAATGATGTTTCAGAAAATTTCACAACATTGTTCTCTTTATAAATGATAGCTCAAAATGATCAACTGCTTTTTAGGACTTCGATGAAGATTTGATAAGTTTCAAAATTTCTCAAATCAATTAATTAATTAATTAGTCCTGAAAATCTCCTTAAAAAACTAACTCTAACCTGTTTATATTCATCATGGAGTTTGTTCTGCTGTTTCTTCAGCTCAGCATTCTGTTCCTTCATCGCTTCGAGTCGTTTCTGCTCCTGGGGCAGAATTTTTGCCTCCCGGTTTTCGAAGTATTCAATGAATTCGCGGGAAAAGCCGGGAGAAAGGAAAGCCAGTTGATCACCTTTGATACGTAGGAATTCCTAAACAAAAATTACTTACGTTTTTTTTCATAAAAATTGTATTTTGATGATTTAAACCAAATTTACCTGTTGAAAAGCATCCTTGTCAACATCATTCAATTCCGCCTTTTCCTGAAACAAATCCAAATAGCGTGCAGACGTGTGCAGTTGACGGGAACGACGGATTTTTCGGTCATTCTGGAAAAAGATCGAAATTCGAATAATTTAGAAGAATTGAAACGTCTACCTGATAGTCCAAATTTGCATCAGGCCAACCGATCGTGATTCCAACCAAAGATTCAAATTTTTTCTGACTTCTTTGAAGGGCCTTCTAAAAATTAGAAATTAAATTTTGAGAAAGGTTAATTTTAAAAATTGAGAATAGAAAAATTTTATACCTGAATTTTCCTCTCCTCCCTCTCATTGAGTTTCTTTCTGTGCATGACGGTGATCCGCTTCTCTTCCTGAGCCAGGAATCGGGCGTATCTAAAATGGTTAGATTTTGATCATGTTTCAAAAATTTACAAACTGATTCACTTTGCTCAAAATAATGATTGGTACGTAATAAGAGGTTTAATAAATAACGAATTTAAAAAAAAAAAAAAAAAAAAAATTCGCGACTTACGTTCTCTTCTTCTCCCTGACCACATCAGAATTGGAGTGTGCCCTGCAGTAGATGAACCGGGGCTCGATTTCCACGGAATCATCCACGTGCTCGTTCTCAGAATTGTCCACCAGATAGCCCATTCTAAAAGATTGATCAAATTATCCAAATTATCAATTTTTACATCTTATTACTAAAATTTTCTCATCAGTGATAAAATATCAGAACTTCTGCAAGACTGATAAGAATGGTGTTATTTTTGAGAAAGATCAAATTACCTCTGAGCACAAGTGATATGAAAGTACTCCTTGCAAAGTCCAACTTCACAATTTGTCACGATGCCCGTTCGCGCCTGAAGACGATCGTTGCACGCAGAACAGGACTGAAAAGGTTGGACTTCAAAGAAAATATCCATTTTTCTATAGAAAATGTCTTGGTCTTCAAATTTCTATCAACTTTTCCTTCTGATAAAATCTAGATTTTCATGTTTTTAACAATTTTTTCTTAGAGAACTTGTAAAATTTTCTATTCTTGCAAAAAATTCGGTAATCGATTGAAGTCTAACCTTTCTTCCGAATTGACGGTGATCGAGTTCCTGCCAGCTAATAGCCATCAAATTATCCACATCGCCAAAGGTCACACCCTGCGTGTAAAGAGCGCAGAGTAGATGCACCCAACGGCCACCAATATCTGAACAATAAAAAAATAGAAATTTAGGCAATTTAGATGTGTCGCGACGTCGCGTCATGGCAAAATAGTGCGAAGAAACGAGAGAGCATTTGTCTACAGTCTCTACCTTCTTCTATCCCTATATACTATTTCGCATGGTCGAAATTTATGAGATTCTTAAAAGTGAACATATCGCAATGGCTCTCATGCTACTTTTAGAAAATAGTGCTAAATGTCGATCTACTTTGAAACAAACCCAAGTAGTTTTAAGATTATCTCTAAACAGGTAATCAATTGCTGTGATGTTTCTCAGATAGGAGCTAGTTTATTGAAACGTAGAATTTTTTAATGAACTTACCCGACCGCTTGAAAGCGCCGAATCTGTTGGGGCAAAGCTCGCAATGAGGAGGCTCCTTCAGTCCATAGATACAGGGCTCGCAGAACCTGGAATCGAAAACAAATAGGAAAATTTAAAAATCCCCCGAAAACTTGAAATTGCATGACACGTTTTCTAGCTTTTCTATGAATGTTTGTGTGATTTTTCGTCAAGTTTTGAATTTTCAACCTACTTACCACGGCTCTGTAGTTTCCAGCGAATGCGTACTGTCCGTTTCATCGCCAACATCGGGAAGATAGCACGTCTCGTGCACCACCAAACCACAGCTAAAACTGGGTAAGCTAGGAAAAAAATATATTTTTTAAATTACCCGTCACAAGTCATAGGTAGCTCATTTTTAGCGGACTGTCGCATGTTCAGACAGATAGCGCAGATCGGATGTGCTGAGTCCTGAAATCAATCAGATATGTTTCAATTTTAGCGACATGGAATAAGAATTTTGGCACTCGTTTGTTAGAGTTAGAAAATCGTCAAATTTATTTTAGAAAAAAATATGTTGCAATTTTCAAGAAAAATTCATCGAAATCCGAAACTATGATTTGTTAAACTCGAGTATCAATTATCAATAAATCATCGAATTTTCAAAAGATGCTTCGCAATTTTCGAGCAATTTTAGGCCTCATGTATTTACAGCCGGTTTCTCTGAATTCTCTAACTTTTGGGCAATTCGCATTTAAATACGGATATTGCATCACCATTGAGCCGTATCAAAATTTTGTGTTTAAATACTGGAGGCCGAAATTTTATGCTATATTTACATATTTGATACGGGATTTCTAAGTGTTAAAAAAATTACGCAAAACAACGATATTTGACAAATCAATAATCCTACCGTAGCCTCTGCATCCAAGTCGAGTTTGACGTCCACATTCTTCTCCTCTGCGTCACTGCCCTCTCCCTCTTCGTCACTGCCTTCGCTCTCGTCTTCATCCACATCGGATGATTCCGATTCCCCCTCTCCACTGTCGTCTGATTTGGCTGAAGAATGAAGGATTACAGCAAATACAGTAATCTTTAGAATTTTGGAATTACTGTAAGTGAAAATTAAAATTATATGAGAAAACTAAAAGTTACTGGAGCTTTTCGATGATAAAGTAGGCCTGTGTATAGATAGAGAGATCAAGTCTTCTCCTTTCGAGGGAGGGAAAGAACGCATGAAATTTTCCGCCGTTTCAATTATCGTTAATTAGTAGATAATTTAATGAAACCAAGACATCAATTAGGGTAATAAAATGCGCCCGAAATGATGGCGTCGTTGGTTTTTCGAAAAGAAGGCCGCTGCAGGAACGAATTGCCGCACAAAAATGGTCATAATCTTTGATAGGATGAACCATTTTCGAAAATTTCAAGTTTTCAGTTCGTCACAACCTTGCCCATTATTTGGTATCAAATTTATCCGATTGAACTTATTTGAAAAACCACTTAGCCTCTCTATCTATGTAAAATGTTTGTTTAACTGAATTAGAGAGATAAGACTTAATGATTGGATTAGTTATTGTAGGGTCTCTTTGATAGAATAGTTCAAAAATAATTTTGTGAGTTTGATACTTGATATAGTTTTAGGCTATAATTGGAAAAAAAAACAAATTGGGGGATGGCTAAAATCAGTACCAACGAAATCCTCATCGTCTTCTTCGTCGTTGCCAAAGACTTCCAAATCGATGAGCGCCGCCGAGGGCTTGATCTGACGCTTACCCGGTGCACGTTGCACTGCAAAACTAGCATAAATAATTTTAGAGTTTCCTGATAAATGGTTGATTGAAGAATAATGCTTAATGTTTTAGCATGAAATTTTTGAAATTTATGACTTATAAGAATGGTGATGACACAATTGTTAGAGAAATTGAGAATCAAATATTTCTAGCATCGGAAATTCTGAACCATACATGAGAGCTAGATAAGCCTCATTGAGTAAAAGGGAATTTCATATGGTTTCGTAAATTGGGTGTTGATCAGAAATAAAGTAGTGATTAGTGAACAATTTCACATCTTATTACTGTAGAAAATCTTGAAACATTGTAGAAAAACCGATATTCTAAAAGAAATAATGAACTACGCGATAAGATTTACGAGAGTTCAAAAGATCTCAAAGGAGAGAAAGAGAAGAAAACAGACAGATTTGACCTTTGGGGGCACATGAATCGATAGGTAAATCAACGAGAAATTATCGAGTTTACCTCAAAAACCTATTAACTTGGGGTTAATTTTGAATTTGATCACTATTTTATCATAGGTTTCAAAAATTTTAGGCATGAAAAGATTGGAATTCAGAATGTTGTATAGTTATGCTCGGAAATAAAAATCGGAATTTTGAAATAAAATTGATTATGAAATATGAAATTCAAACATTTCAAAATTCGAGATCTCAAATAAAACTAAAAACGCTTTAGATAAGATGCGCCATCACTTTAGATTAGGTGATAGATATTGAGATAGGTACAAGAGAGCCACAAGATAAGAGCAATAGTATCCATGAAAATCGGCATGCTAATAACAAAAAAAACATTAAAAAATTAAATTTAAACAATTTCTGAAAAAAAATTTGATCTCAAAATTTTGAGATCTCGATCTTTAGATCTCAGATTCATGGACTGACCTGCCGCAGCGATGAAGGATTGCTTTTCCGCGTCCGTCATTTGCAAATTCACGAATTTAGGCCACGCCCACAAAAATCCAAACTCAGGATACTCGGCTGAAAAATCACAAATTTTCATTAGATCTCAAATTTTTAGAACGAGGTACGCGATTCAAGAGTATTCGGGCCGCGAGAAAGAAGTCTATGTGCAATCTAAAGAGAGACGTGCAGAGATCACGTGGTTCGAAGAGGCAGCAGACAGAAAAGACGCACCGCAAACGCGTCCCAAACGCGATGTGGTCTTGCGAAGGCGAACAATCATGACGAGACCCGTATAATGTAGGTTTTGAAATTGAAATCTCATGTGAAATTATAAGAGATTTAGAAGGTAGAGATAGAGTATGAAGTAAGTGGAAAATAAGGAAAGTAAGTCAATGACTATCGATTTTTTGCATGCATACATAACACACTAACACGAAAAGCAGGCAAAATAAAGAATAAAGACCCCAGTTTGGAAAAATTTATGATAAGTACCAGAAAATATGGGTTTCCGAATGTTTTGGAATCAAAAAGTTATCAAAAGCTTCTAGAACAAATCATTGAATGTGAATGTTTGACGTTCTGGAAGTTTTAAATTCATGAATGGCAGAATTTTAGGTTTTTTTGAGTTTAGGACATTTTGGCATGATAAGGAATGATGAATAAATATTTTGCAAGATTTGAAAACTGAAAATCGATAAAAGGGCTTGAAAATAAGGGCAATTGTTTGTGGTAAACAAGTGTGGAACTAGCCAGGGGTTAAGGTTGATTCAAAACGAATAGATAGGGGTGGACTTGACGATAAATAAGTGGAATTTTAGTTAAGCGTATAAAATTGCGCAAAGTGGGTACTGACAATCAATAAATTTGGAGAAATGAATAATGATGAAGAATTTTGAAGCATATTTTTTCCGACTCTTGAACAGGGATGTTTGCGGTGCGGTGTGCCATTTTACTGCACCGTCAACATTCCTGCTCTTGAAATAATAATGGATAGAAAAAGAGTTTTTTTACCAAAATAATGGAGATTTTGGTAATAGAGTAAGTAGATTTGTAAGGTTTTGAAAATTAATTTGTAGGAAAATAGCACTCAAGTACTAATCAATTTTGAAAATGATCAGATTTGAATGATTTTGAAACTTACTCTGAGACACTTGACGACATTTTGTTACACAAGCGCTAAAACCGTTCATATTTCAGATAGTGTCATTTTTCGATAAAATGATGATAAAACTTTATTTATTATTTCACTTTAGTCAAATTTTATACAGTAGGAAGGCAATATTTTAGAGAGTGGAGAACTATTGTTAAAATTATTGTAAAGAGTGATTTATTTATAAGAACGAGATTAAGCTATCTCCAAGTTTAATATTATGAGCTGCACCGGATAAAAACAGTCATATTTCATTCCATCAAAGATAATTGAATATAAAAATACTGTAGCATAAAATTATTATTGCTATCAAGAGCTAACATGAAATATATCACTTTCACGTAAATTTCAAAATCTAGACAATCGAATGATAAATATTTCTTGATAAAGTAGGGTTTTTGAGATTTCATATATCCCTCTGGATTTTAGAAACTCGTTTCCCTGTAAGTGGCTCCTGACGAGCCTGTAGAAGGTCGTTTTTCTCTGTCTCTTTCTTGCTCGCTCATTTCCTCCAATTCCTCCTCAGCAGACTGCTCCATTTTTAACCGACGCCACTCGCCAGTTAACCGTTTCCTGAAATATAGTACAGTAATCATCGGTTTGCCTAATTTTGACTATTTTTATTTTTTTCGATCTTTTTTAGTGGAAAAACACTATCATGTTCGTTAACGAAGGAAGGCAGAGGCGCGACATGGTTCAGAATATTACAGAATTTATTACTTATAATCATGAGCAAGAGTTAGGATATGCTCGAAATAGTTAATTTTGAAAATTAGATCGAAATGGGTCTAAAATCGATATGGTATAACGCTTTGGTCGCACCCATTGATAATTGGCAATCATTGCGCAAGGAAAAGTTCTTCGTTAATAGACATGAAAGGGTGGAAAAGAAATAATTTATTCAAAAACAATGCTATTATTTTCATGTTTCTAGTGAAAAACACATTATTTCACATGCAAAATCAAGTGTTTTAGTAAAAAAAACAATAAGTTCAGTAAGTTTTTTCATGCGATTTTTAATTTTTCTATTTAGACGCACTCGGGCGGATCCTCGTACCACCACTCTTCAAACTGCTCCAGGAAATTGAGAATATTCGTCCTGAAAACGATAATCTGTCAAATTCAATCCATTATTTTATGAGGTGAGTTTGTGAATCTAACAGATAATTAGAGATGTAATTAGAGTCAGTCCAAACATAAGTATAGTCCATAGTTAAGCTAATTAAATCAATTATATCAATCCCGATCTATGAAACCACTAATTGTTATTTCGTGCAAACTTTGAAAATCTCAAAACACACCTCAAATCTTCGTTGTACATCGCTGTAGATAGCTCGCCTTTTATTACATGGACCTAAAATACTTAGTTGGGTAACTATCCATTAATTGGGGTAATTAAGTTAACTACCTCATCTCTAATCACTTGCTTCTCTCTTTTGATTTCTGCGAGCAGCCTTTGAATTGTGTCCATGTTCTCTTCGTCGTTATCTAAGGCCATTATGTCCTAAATTGAGTAACTAAGGAGATAATTGGGCAATAATTAAGTAGTTAATTAGGGTAATGATCTTACCTCCAGTTCATTGACTTTCTTTCTTAGAGCATGAGCGAGTTTCCTGATATGGTCATATCTTTTGTCGATGTACGAGAGGCGGTCTTGGAACTAAAATAAAAAAATGATATTTTGAAAGCAAACTTCGATCTTACTGCTCGATTATGTTCATAAGCCTTATGATAGATAACTTTAGCACGAAGATAATTATGCTCTTCATCTAGGGAAAATAAATCCTCATCGATACTATCCCAGTTTTCCAAAAACTTTACTTTCCAGCCCATGCTAAATACAAATTTTAGGGGAATTTTTTTTGTAAAGGAATAACTTCTAGAAAATGTGTTTTAAAATTTGATGAGATTTTTCTGAGAATATCTAGGACATTGCAAAGGTCGCCCTAGCTAAAAATATTAAAAATCGACAGTAATCTAAAAATTTTCTTCAAAAAGTTAAAAGGAAGAGACGAGAACTGCGTCAGAAAGTTCGAAATGATGAGTTTTTCAAGCTTTAATCTGAAAATCTGGAGGCGGGTCAAGAAAAATCTAACAAAGCGAAATTAAGCGCTTCAAAATTTCAAATCCGAACAAGGCAAAATCGAGGCGAAAATAGCGGAAACCGCCGGGATAAAAGATATCTGAAACCGGGACTGGAGATATCACAAAGCTCAAAAAGAGAAGATCAAAATAGCAGACAATTTGAAGATCTGCCCCCAGAATGGTCAGACCGAATAAAGGACCAACTCCCAAGGGGTAGGTTATGAAGTGCCTTTTTCGAAAAAAAAATCTCCGAAAATATCGATAAGAACCCTCAAAAGTGTGACTTTTAGGAGACCGGATCAGATTTATTATGCATCACTTTTCAAAGAGGACATTTTTGAAAAAAATGAAAGTCACGTTCAAAATTTTAGATTTTTGGGAGATAGGCTTCGGATTTTTGGAATAGAAAATGGGGAATTTTCCTATTCAATATGTCATTGTTTGATCCAAAAAATTTTTAAAAATAAGGGGAAAAATATTATCATATGTTTAGGTACGCTTCAAACTTTGTGATGCAAAAATTTAGTTTTTCCATTCAATTTTTGGATTCTAACCTGCGCTTATATAAAAATTTGAAAGAATGTTATTTTGTCTATCTCTTTCTCTAACATAAGGCTTATAAACAGTCTGAAAATCTAAAATTAAGAAAAAAATCGAACCAACTTACCTCGGGCATTATTGTTGTCTTGTGGACAATTGTCGATTGACAATTGATTTTGAGGGAACTTGACAGGTTTGAGTTCAAATGTGAAAATGAGAGCTTAGTTCTCGTTAAGCTTGCTTGTTTGGCTCAGTAGGTTATGTCGCCGGTTTTGAGTAGATAGAGAGGAACATCACTTAGAAAAACAATAGGTTAACGGATGCAGGTAATCTAGTCGACATCGGAAGGGTATAGGATTTCTAAATTTTTCTGGATTTTGCAAGATTTGTGAAGAAAACAAAGGTTACAAATTTCGAGGAAGATATTTGAAAATAGGTTTCAGAATGCGAATTTTATTGACTTGTAAAAATGTAATCAGATTCAAGATATTTAGGTAGAATGG
>LIAE01006522.1:0-21145 GCA_002287525.1 Diploscapter pachys | reverse complement strand
ACAGACAAGTCAAAATGTGTGAAATCTGAGAAATCATCAACATAACTTTTTCAACGGAGAGGAAACACAAAATAATACATGCTGTAAATTAGAGAAAAAAGAATCAAAGAAAAAGAAATATTGTCGAAGATAGATATAAAGAAGCAGGAAGTAGAAAAATAGCATGAAATTTTGAGAGAGCAAGACAGCTGACATTTTGTTCTCTAACGTCAAGTCCAGAGCTTTATCCTCTCTCTCTCTCTCTCAAAGAGAATAGATAAAGTTGGATATTCATCCTTTTTCTTTTCCCCTCTCTCATTCTCTAACACTATCTCGCTTCCTTTGTTCACACATCGCACCATCATGCCAAAGGACAAATCAAATGTGTGTGATAGATTGTGTGAAGTTTCTGGAAGTTTAGGATAATCAGTCAACTGATAAAAATAACCAGACGGTTGTGATGATCCATCTTTCAACATGGAGAAGAGATAGTAGAGAAAAATAGCAGGTGGTTGTATAGAACGCTAGTAAAAAATAATATATCAGACGATTTTGGTGATCCATCTTTCAAAATATGGAGGAGAGACAGTAAAGAAGAAAAAATAACAATCTGAGCTAAATTTAGCATCAAAATTATCAGCTGGATACGAGGAATATTTTAATACTAAATTTGGCTGAATTAGATTCGGAAAAATAATGTAATCAATGAGAAAAGTGATATCACAGAGTTTTAAAAAGATATGGATCAATGATGAAAAAGATTTCTAGAATCTAGAAATTAGATGAAATAAAAGGATGTTCTCTGGCAAAAGTGGAAAAGGGAAGAGCGCAACTCATTTCGAATGCGTGATAAAACTTATAAATTCAGAAAGAGCGAAAGGAACAAAGAGATGGAAACTTTGGAAGGTTTTTTTCGTCGATGAAAAACAGAAAGTCGCAAAAATTTTTGATGAGAAAGTTAGAATCTAAAATAGGTAAACGAATTTTTAAAATTAAGATATATTCATCTAAAATTAAACCTGAAGGATGATCTGAAGAGTAAAAGTATTTTAAGCAAGGCAAATGGATTAAGGATATCTTTATCTAAAATGGATTTTTGAGGTTTTTCAAGTAATCTCTGGATGTTTAAAGAGAAAGAAAAGTGAGGATCCAGAATTTTTAGAGAATCAAAGAAAGTCAGAGCAAAAATAAAAGAAGTAGGAAGTCCCTCTAGAATGAAGTCTAGCCTCGAAAAGTGATTGAGGATTTATTCGAGGGGTGGATATGCAGAAAAACGAACGGAGAGCTTAGAGAATCCACAATAATCTACATAAATCAGTCTGAAGAATGAGATAAATTGACTATTAGGGGGGGGAATCATGAACATTTAAGAAAATAACGAGATTTTTGAATTTTATGCCACTACGGAGCCAGAATGAAAAATCCTATTGAAATGTTGAACTTTTAAACATGAGAAAGTTTATATTTTTATGAGAAAGCTATAAAAACGAAATCATTATAAATAAAAATGTTGTTCAAAACAAATGAAATTTTGAATCATACTTGAAAAAATTATGCCAACAATTTTCTTAAGGAAAATATGCAACATGATAACATTTCAAGAGAGCAAGAAACATATCAAATGACTCTGAAAATGTTCGAGAGAGCAAAAATAGTGAAAAATTTGATGGAGAACTAGGAAATATGGTCGAAATTTCATTGTCGAAATTTTTGGCACAAGCTTTCAGTTGAGTAGGCTCTGGGAAAGAATGAAAATCTCTCGGTACATGCGAAAAGATAGAAAATAAAAAGCTGACTGGTATAATTCTTCTGGAACCAAAATACGAAAATCTTGCCAAAAATGGGCGAAATCCCATATAGGAAAATAAAATTATAAGTGGCGAACTCAGTTAAGCGAAAAAATTTCGCGCGGTCGCAAAAACGCCTTGGGAATATGTTTCAGGATATCAAAGTTCCTGAGTCAGATTCTAGAAAGCTTGGTTTTTGTAGTTTCTAAAATATCTGGATCTTACGATGTGAAATGAGTTAAAGATTGATTTAGTTTTAGATAATATATTTAAAGCCTGATTTTTGTGGGAAATAGCGTGATTTTCAGAAGAGAATTAGAAAAAATGGGAAAGAGTCAGAAAAAGCGTCGCTAGCGCATAATTGGGTTTGGTTTCTGACCAGGCGTCACAGACTCGTTATCAAACGAAAAGATACATAGATTTTTCGAGGAAAAAGAGCTATGAAATTACATCTTTATCATGAAAGGAAACGTTTTGATAAACAATGGAAAATGTAATCATTTTTTAGTTTGATCCTAAAACTTGAAACACATGATAAAGTATAATTTGAGTACATTCTTCCCAGATACTATTATTGGCTATCTGGATTTGTCGCGACGCTTTGCAAGGTGTATTTGATCTGAAAGTATTCCGACATAAATTTCGCATTAAAATACGTCGCGATAAATCTAAGTTGCCCTATTATTTTATGATGCTTTTCAGAAAAGTTATCCCAGACTACATCCTGAATTTAGCTATGCACGTACTTGAAAATGCCCATCATCCAATTTCTGTTTCATGTCCATATCTCCTCGTAAATATGAGTGTGCACTCTTTATCAATGACCGAAAAAAGACGAAATAGACCTGAGAAGAGAGTGAGAGAATTGAATCATTCCTTCCGTGCTTCGCTGGTCGATAATGCCCTATTCTGTTATTATCAGGATATTTTTAATTCTAATTTCTGTAAAAGTATGTTTTAACTTATAATATCTAAAACATGTATAATAAATTTTCTAAAATTTAAACTAATTTTCAGAGATTTAATCAAATTGGGTCTTTAAGATAGTTTTTTTTTCGCTTTTAGGTTTGTAAATCCGGAAATATCCTAATTCTAAATTCGTGGCAAAGCAAGAGTCATGCCCTAACGATGCTACCTATGGCGGAAAAGTTAGTATTTTAAATTACATTAACTTTAGAGAATGAACGCTTTTAATTTTTACATAAATTGTAACAACTTTAAAATTAAAAGAATAAGTTGCAGCCGGAAAAATCTGCATGCCTTTGGTGCAAAAATGCGAATTCCCTTGATACATAAAACGCGCTTTTAAGCGTATAACTCGAAATTCGAAATAGCGTGTGAAAACGGGAACAGAAAAGATGCGAAATAAAAAATAGTATGGGAAAAGAAGCAGGAAATGAGAAATAGAGAGAAAAAAGATTTGGTTTTAAGAAATATCCAGTTGAAACGCCAGAAAAAAGAATATTAGTGGTTTGAGAGATTTTTGGATTTTAGCGGATACGTTTCAGCGGAAATGGGTATATTTCGGAGATTTGTTTTATCGCTAATCGAGGAAATGTGTTGGATTTTAAAATCTATGAAAATTTACTTGTATCATCCTCAAATTTTTCAAAAAATAATCACGCGGAAATTATTTACTAGATCAATTGTCCAATTTTTTATAAGAAGTTTCGAAATTCATGACTATGACATAGTTTACCATTTGCAAATGTCGGTTTACAGAGTGTGGAATAATTATGGGGCGTTTATTCGTGTGCTAATTACTAGCGAACTATAAGCTCGGATAATTTGCGAGTATTTTCTACATTGATTTTAGCATTGTGTGATATAGCTACGATAAAAATGATTTGGGATAGTTGGTGCAGATTATACGCATCTGGCAGCAAATAATAGGTGCCTCCATAATTTGTCCGCACCCTGTAGTTTGATCGTGAGACTAAAGCATGCGAGTACGCGCGAGGCGATACTTATCAATTTTTCGCGTAATGACCGAAATATGTCGTATTTTTGTTGATCAGGAAATCAAATCTATCAATTACGGGAAAATTACTTAGTTGATCAACTAGACATTTTCAAAACAGAAAGTTTCTGGGTCAGCTTGTTTTTTCGGAATTAATAGTTTTTATGATCAATTTTTTTTTATATGATATCAGATTCTGGGATACAATTTATCAGTATTATTAGAAGAAACGATAAAAATTTTATTTTATAAACTGCTTCCTTAAATTTCTTGAGAGATATCTCACAACGAAGTTGATCAAAGCAAAAACAAAGTTACCCGAAACAACGAAAGAAACATTTTCTTTGCGAGTTTTCAAAGAATAAAGCGATTCTGGCCATGTGTGAAAGTTTAATCGTCAGAGAAGAACATCAAATTCGAAATGATTGAAGTGGATTCACGAGATAGCTTTGAGGCAAAGAAGCAAAGATAAAAATAAACTCAATTCAAAAACGAGAAATGAAATGAGAGATGGATGAGTAGAGGAATTGAGTGAAAGGCTTATAAAATCGAGAATTAATATGTCAGAGGAGATAAATTATGCGTGGTAGTGAGTGATTGATGTTGTACAGTGCTTTTGAGTCTTTTTTTTTTGTAAATTAAGGCGATATTTGATGAGTTATGTCATGAGGATAATGCTAATAATTTAAAGGTTTTTACATCTAATTGAAAATTTCAACCATACAGTCGCCTAAAAAATTAAAGAGGTAAACAAATCCGGCGCATAAACAGCAATCTTCGAGACCTTCTGTACAGCAACAAACACAGTCATCTGCGGAGGGGTTATTTTGATTACAATTTTCTGAAAACATTCCCTTTTAAAATATTTATTCCAAAATTAACCATTTCGATTTTCTTGGTTGCTGGATAACTGCCTTGATTGCGGTTGGGAGGAGATAATATTCTTGAAAATCTTGTTTTCGAAAATTTAAAAAAGATAAACTTACCGACGTAGAGGCTTGCAAAGGATTGCTACCCTGGTAAGAATTGGTCATGTTTGAAGCGATTTTTGACGTCTGAAATTGAAATTCGAATGTGAAATGGGTAAAACAAACAGGTAAAAGCACACATGCGAAAATCAATGCAACTTGGTTAAACAACGAAATAAAACAAAGTGCGTCAAAAACGCATAGTGGTTAGTGTAAGAAATAAGAAAGGTCGATACTTGCCAAAAATCTATTTCTGCAGGTAGCCACTCTCTGTTCAAATGCAGAAATATCGATCGGGTATTGTGCCCGATTGCATTTATAATAGACTCTCGAAGGTCGCGTGAGTCTCTCGTTTTTCTCGTCAGACTTTTTCTACGCTTGAGGAAAACACATTGATACCCCGTGATCAATAAACCGAATGGAGATTTATTGATACTTCTCACTAATGTAATTTACTACCGTGATATATAAAAATTGAAAAGAAAGTTAGCGATACTGTGCGACTGAGAGTGACTCAGTCAGGTTAGTAGAGCGGTTTGCGAATCTGATTCGATGGCAAACGATTCGAATTACATGGTTTATTAATCGACATGAGAAACGACAACAGAGAGCTCGGCGATTTTGTGTGAAAGTCGGAGATGGAATGAAAATCTAGAGATAGGAAATCTATAGGGGATAGAAAAGAAACAAAACAAAGGGTGCGCTAGCCGCACAAATACCTACTTTGAATTAATTTATAAAACGGGAATGATATTTCAAATGTTGATACCTTTAAACAATACACATTTCGGCCATCATTTATAAAAACAAACTGAATGGTTATTTTAAAAGAAGGAAGCAAAATTTCAAAAGATAGACCATTAGGATGAAAAATCTGAAGGCGAAGAGGAAGAAGATGTTTGAAAAATCAGCGGCAAACCTTGTCACACAAACTCGCCACTGTCTAGTGTATGACGCATGGCTCCTTGCCCAAGCCTTCTGAGCAAGCCCATCCCCAGGAGGCATTTCCTTCAGACCCACTTTTACCTCCCCGAATCTCATACTCTATCTTTTCCTTTCGGGGCCTTTTTCGAGAATCTCTAAAACTTTTCTTGATTCTTCAAAACCATCGTATTTTGATGGACCAAAACTCCGGAGAATTATTCGTGCGAAAATCTGCTGATTCATGACAAAAAATAAAAGGGCGGGGTCTTGAAAGATAAATTGGAAGAATGAATTTTTGAAGTGAAATAATATTTTCAAGAAAGTATATTTTGTTTATACTTCTTCTCCAGGCTGCAAGAAATCGGCCATAGTGTCGCGATGTACCACAATAATCTGGCTCCTCTCGGAAAGATCTCAGATAAGATCAATTCTATCGAATCGGTTGGGAGTAAGTTAAATTTAAAATCAACGAAAATAGACTTTTCAGAGATTTCAATAAAACCCGGTCATACTGTCGGAGAGGTCTTCTGGAACTTTCAAGTCGACCCTTTGGTGTATGAACCACCCTTCGTGTTTTCCCTGGAGATCATGAAGTCGGTGATCAATGATGGTATCTTGAAAATTTGTATTGGGTTGGACGATAACTTCTGTTGCATTTTAGTTTTCTGAATAGAAGGAGAATGTAACAGAAATTATCGTCCAACCTACTATAACTTTTAAATAAAATTTTAAGAAAACCTCGCAACCGTCCTGAACACGAGTTACGACGTAGTTCTGGTAGATGAGATATTTATGTCAATGCAAGCAGCGGTGGCTTTGAAACTGAAACAAAAATTCGGGTCCAGAATCGGGATTTTCGCGACTACAGGTTGTCTAGGATAAAGTTCATTTCTTTAAATTACAAATTTCAGATGTTAATGTTCTATTTACGCAATATAAAGGACTGGGAAGGAATCCGATTACTGAAACGAAGTAAGTGAAATTGTTAAAATACGAAAAATTCGCAAATTTTAGCTTCTACACATCACACTTTGATATGTATGATGTTAACGTTGAAAGATTTTGGTGGAGATTGAAAAGTTTCATAACGCATCTGAAGGAAATTGTAGGTCTTGAAATATTTTCCCGAGTAGAAATACAAATTTAGTATATTCATTATGTTAACGATTATCATATGAAGGGAGCTGGTGAACTATTGGAGATCTCAAGCAGTTTCGATGAGATTTTTGGAGTAGCTTTAAGTGTGCTTTTAGAAAAAAGATCTAAATGCTTAGAACTCCCTGTTTACATTGATGGAGTTTCCATATAATTTCGGGTATCCTGTGACTAAATCCAGCAACTTATTTCATATCATGCATTTTTGTCCAGGTGCTTATCGCATTTCTCCTCAAATGATTCAAAATTTTCAGAGTCCAAACTTCTGTCCGAGGATTATTTGAAGTTTATTGAAGATCCTACTTATGAAGCTGTGATATACGTTGCATTCGGATCATTTACCGACTGGACTGTAGCTCCTAATGGGGTAACTAAGTCTCGCCTTTGATAATTAAGGGAAGTTAATTGCCCAATTAACTTTAGACGATAGAGAAATTCGTCAATGCTTTGAATGATCTGGAAGAGTACAAGATCATCTGGAGTTATAATGGCCCTTCAGTAAGTTTGAT
Organism: Diploscapter pachys; assembly: GCA_002287525.1. Classification (NCBI taxonomy): domain Eukaryota; kingdom Metazoa; phylum Nematoda; class Chromadorea; order Rhabditida; family Rhabditidae; genus Diploscapter; species Diploscapter pachys. Next base: position 13,863 of record LIAE01006522.1, on the reverse strand, counting down.
ACCCAGATGTTGTCTTAAATCTCATATTTTAGGTATCTCATCTCGTAAAATCACACATCATGGTGACTTCTTGGGCCCCGCAACACGGTATCTTAAGCCATAAAAAAGTCCAGGCTTTTTTCACTCATGGTGGTCAGAAGAGGTAAATTTCCTCGAATGTTTAGGTAAATTGAGAAATTTAGCTTGAAAGAAGGCATTTGCACCGCAACCCCACTTCTATTTTTCCCGTTATTTTCGGATCAACCGAAGAATACCGCTAATGCCATTTTGATGGGTATTGCGGAGGCGGTTAATAAATTTGTAAGCTTTAATTTTTTGTTGAAAATCGCATTTCTTTTCAGAATTTTACGTCGGAAGTTATCAGTGAAAAGTTGAGGATAATATTGAGGACGAAAAGCTATGCAGAAAGGATGGAAAAAGCTAGTCTTTGTTTGAGAAAATTAATTTTTAGAATTTTAGTTCCGCTCAATTTTCATCGACAGGCCTGTGCATCCTCTAGAAGAAGCGGCACATTTTATCTCGAAATTGGTAAAAAATTCAGGGTTCAAAGATAATTTCTTCAGGATAAAAATTAATTCGATCTCAATATACGATCTCCATGTAATTTGTATGATGTTGATATTTATTGTTATGCCAATTGTTTGCATTTTATAATAATGCAATATTTGACGATCATCATAAATGAATTGTACTAAATACCAACTACAGTATGCCCGTATGAGATTAGGTTTGTGAAGATATGAATGAAAGAAAGGAATGTAAATTACAACATTTCAACAGGAGATCAATAAAAAGTGCATGCAATTTACGGTAATCGAATTACTAAGAAATCCATCTTCGAATCTCGTCAAATGCAAGATACCATGCATGTATGTAGCATACGGAAAGCTGAAAAATCGATAGATTTTCAATGCTATTTCATAATCATAGCAGCTTGTATCTCTTAAGATTTTAGACTGATACTAAAGACTATCAATCATCGTACTGCCTCTTCCGTAAATGCGACCTCTGACAGTAGTCGTCGAAAAACAGTTTGCCAGTGTTGTGTCCCTTCCGCGACTTATCAATGCACCGAGAGAAGCACTGAATTTAAAGATTTTAACTCTACCACTTTGCAACTTGTTTAAGATCCTAGGATTAAAAAAGTCTAGTCTTGAAGGAGCTTGATACTTGCAATATTTGCATTATTTAAATTAAAATTCAGAAAACTTCTAAACCGCATAACATCATGGCACGAGATATTGGTAAATCCAGGTTTGTTGGCGGATCGCAAATTTCACGATCCGCCAATAAGCCTGGAGAAATAGTGTGAGAAAATACGGAATACCCTATCCTACCCTACCCATTTGTTCCTGCTTTGTGTTATGATGTCATTTAGTCTACAAATAACTAGTTGTACAGTAGTTCGCCTTACTCCATAAAGGGGGTTGATCAAAGCACACTTCTTGACCATCTCGTTCTTCTGAGCCGCGTCGAATGAAGGCCGCTTCATGACTTCCATGCAGGTCCTCAAGCAGATATCTTCCTGATCGTTCTCATCCTCCATGAAAACGTGGCAGCATTTAATGTCTGATTGTGAGTTTTTAGTGTTAGAAAGAAATCGCAGGTTACGTATAACCAGTTTCTGGCATTTAAACAGATTCCATGTAATTCTTTGAAACTTGTATGAATTTTTGGAAAGAAGACCTTGAGAAGCAATTATCAATAGTTTCTAAAGATTATACGAAATTCAATGAGACTTATTTCGAATCTTGTAAATTTTCAAATGATTTTGAAGTTGTCGTTCCTGGATTGCGAAAAGCAATGTGGAAACTGAGTGTAGGTTCGTGAAATTTTTTGAAACTTAAAGATTTTTTGAAATAACCTAGAATTTGTAGTTTCTCGGTGTCAGTGGCGCCATACAACTTCTCCTGGAGGCATTTGGCGGCGTGCCTTAGTCGGTGGAATCCAAAGGAGCAATTGAGGCTTTTACTGAAAGAAAAATCAAATTTAAAACAAAATCTTTTCCTTACTTGAACATGATCGTATCGAGGCAACAAGCTCTGGAGTCTCCGCAGCAGGACTTCGCGATTTTGTTCAGGACCGAGTACTGTAGCTCTGAAATTATCGTTTCTTCGAATTTTTATTTAATGGAAGTTACTAAGAAAAGAAGACGACGGGGATTGAAGCTCCTGTCTTTAGCTTGATACAGATTATTTCACCAAAGATTGCCGTTCTCTTCCATTTTCGTATAGTTTCTCTCATCTCTCTATCGTGCATGCTTACTCTCGCCTTTACTCCCTTGCCGCTTCTAGCTTCGAAGAGCACAACGCTCTAAGCGGGCGTAATGCAATGGTAGAGCGCTTGATCTATCATTATCGCATGCGGATTCAAACCATTTCTTTACCAGTACTTTTGACGCGTTTGGCTATAAAATGCAAGAGACAGTGAAACTCCGAAAGTTGGAAGAGGGGAGCGGCAATTTTGGGTGAAATGAAAAGTGCCATTTCCTTCTGAAACTTACCTCCGAAACTTTCAATGAGCAGGATGAAAAATACCGTCCAGGACAAGCAAGCCCTCATCGTTTCGGATTACGGTAGCCGGAAAAATCTTGGAAGAACACCAGATAAGCCGCGCACCAGGACGCACGCACGCTCTATATGAAAAATGAAATGAGTAAGTATTAGGTAAGTCGGCGAAAATTCGCGACATGCGCGTGAAAAATTCAGCGATAAGCCTTTTGGATTCGAACCCCGAAACATCTCATCTAATGCATTAACATGGAAATCTAAAAATGGCTGGTGGACAATTCAAATGAGCTGCAAAATGTGACAAAGGGCAAGCGGTTAGCAATTCAACGATGGTGGCATGAGGAGAAGAATCGTGTAAAGTATATGCATGAAACTAGGATGATCTGAATTTTACGATATGTTAAAGCATAGAAAAGTTACAGTGGAAAACAGGGTGGAGTATTTGAGCATACCTATCGAGAAATGGGAAATTTTGTAAGTAGGGTGTTGAAATTCGAACATTTTGAGGAAGGGATAGAGAGAAAATTTTTGGGAGGAAAAGATAGAAAAGGAGAGTACAAAAATCTGCAAGGATAAGATAGGGAAATCGAGAGAGGGAAAGAGAAAGTACTAAAATTAGAGAGACAAAAAGACGCAGAAAAACGGTAAATAACACGTTTTCGACAGAGGGACCACCCAATCACACGAAACAACGCGATCACGAGTTGGGAGGGCTCCATCATCGCGAATTTCTTCATCTAACATGCAAATTAATGGACCGCAATTCCTCCGGTGTTTTTTCTTTGCCACCCTCTAAATTTGCCTCATCTTCCAATTATTTTCGTCCCTTAATTCTCTCAATTTCCTGTAACCTCTAGTCTCTCTCTCTCTAAATGACTTTGTATTATTGAAGTCCGCTCGCGCGGCGTTTTGATGCTACTGCTTTGTATATTCTTTGATCTGTGGTTCGCATGATCTAGAAGGTTTTCAAGGTCTCTAATCTATATGACTAAGAATAGGGTAGGAATAAAGGCTGGTATAAGAAAATAAAAATTTGAATATCAGTTCATCAGCTTGACAAAGTTGAAAAATTCAAACTTTCCAAAATTGCGCGCACTTTTTACGATGTAGTTCATGTTCATTTGGTGAAAGTCTCCATCTTTTCTCTCTCGGTTTAAAGCGCTATTTTTCGAGATCATTCAAAATTCGTTCATTAGCAGAGAAGCGCCCCCAATAATTGGAACTCCCGCTGCGCAAAGCACTAAAACGGTAATTTGGGTCTTTTCGACACTTTCCAAAGAATGGTAAGGTAGGTCATTGTTACGGTAAGAGATAAAGACCATTTTAGAGGAAGAAGAAACGCAAGTGTTTCGCGGGTGGTTAATGGGAAGAAAAAACATTTCAATAAGGTTTCAAGGAATTCGAGAACATAGCTACGGGGAATTTTTTAACGTTCTTAAGAAGAATTTTCTTGAAACGTAATTTTTAATTTTTGAAAATTTTCAGAAACTAACCGTTTTCTTGTTGCACCGCTCTTTCTCGTCGGGACTCCATACAGATCGTGTACCGAGTGCCCGTTGCTGTAGGTAGTCGGTTATCGAGTCGCCGGTGGTGAGCCGTCGGATCGTCGGAGTCGTGGAGGTTGATCATCTGAGTTGAAATCTTCTTTTCTATATCACGATTACTATTTTACAGGACGATTTTTCGAAATAAAAGCTGATCGGCAGAAAGCCTAGGCAAAATTTGGCACTCAGAAGACTTTTAGGGTTGGCAACGACTTGTAATAAAAAGATAATGAAGAAAAGTTCTGGTGATTGATAAACCAGGCTAATTTTTATTGTCAATTCAACTTTTCATTAAAGGCAAGAGATATGAAATGCACAATCGTTTTTGGCAAATGATAAGATTTTCTGCATACAATAACCCGTTTTGAAAAGTCAGCAGGATTTTAGGTGAGTTGAAAGATGTTTTAGTCGGTGGTCTTCCGCTCGTGGCCCGTCTTTTTGAAGGCCTGGAATTTCGTGTCGTATGAATTTTAGCGGATTTTTTAGCTCTCACCAATGTCCTGTCCATATCTACTCTAATGTAGTCGACATCTGAGGGCGTGGGACTTTTCCCCGATCTCAAGGTTCTTTCGATTTCTTTGGGTTCGAAATAGTCCAGATGTCGTCGTTCCACTAGTCCGGCAGACTGAAATTCCGCGAACTTTCAACATTTCTTGATAGTCTGAATAACCTTAGGAGGCTGTCTTGGATATGGAACTGGGATGAATTGGTTTTGAGGGACTCGGCTCAAACTGCTTGTTTTCCTGGAATTTTTCGAACTTGAACTCTAAAGATAGGTGGATTTACTTTGCCGAAGAATTGATGTAGAGCAGATCCTCGTGATCTCCGCGGAACTTGCTCGGTTTGCTGGATCTATCAACAGGGGGTGGCAGAGCGTCATCGCGGGACACTGCGCGACGACCCGAACCAACAAAGCCAGTCATGAACGGTCTAAAACTTACCTTGGTATGAAATACTTCATTTTATCGTGATTCTTGGAAAACGAAGAGGAATCGTCAATGTTTTAAGCGAATCACTGTATTTCATTCCGGAGCATATTTTATTTTCTTACTTGGATCTCGAAGGCAACGTGGCCGAAATAGGGATTTCATATTGAATATCAGAAGATGACACAGATGGAGCGTAATTTGGAGGGGTTGAAACAGAATTTGAAGGAACTCGGGTTCTAAAGTTTCAATTCTGCCGTGAATATTGATTTTGGAAATTACTTGATGGTTTCTCCGCTACTTTCTTGGTCCGCTCTTTCATCGATGGATTCGCGAACGGTAGATCGCACGATCTGGTCGAGTCCGAACTCACGCCGACCTCGCATTCTGAAAAAAAACATTAGTATTTGAGGATTTATTTATAAAGCTAATTTTTTTTTTCATATTTAAGGCTCCCAAGTGGATATGTAAAATTGATGTTCGGTGCCAAGTTTTTGTACAGAAAGGTTAACTGGAGTATAAAGGTTTTCGTGAAGAATAAATAAAAGTTCTGATCGAAAAATTCGTCATTCAAAATGAACATTTTTCGCTGTACAAACTCGGCTTATAGACGGCTGTAGGTAAAAATTCTGCGCTGATTTTTTACACCCAACCATTTTATCAGATGTATTATCATTGATCTCTAGACTCGGTCTTTTGAGACATTTTGGGTTTGAAGAATACTTTCTCCTAAATCAATCTCTAACATTAATGTTTAAGAGCTGTTAAAATTTGAAATTGATTTAAAGTTTCTTAGTTTTCAAACTTCAGACCTCGGCGGAATGGGTGGTCCAGAGTGCGAGCTGATGCTGCTCATGTCGTCCTCAGTGGTCTTGTGAGAAGATGAGATTGATGAACAAACAGAAGCTGACGAAGAAGGTAAGGGTAGTTCGATTGAATCTAAAACTTTTAAAAGTAAAATTTGGTTTTTAGATCTTTAATTATTTTCAGGCCAAATATAATAGGGTAATCGAATTATTTCAAGGAAAATCAAACTATTTTCAGGCCATACCAGAATGATTTCTCGACCCACTGTCCCTGGGCTTCAATCTCGCGTTCCGAGCGAATTTCTTGATATTCGAATAGTTCGGAGCGGATCTCTGTAAGTAGTTTTTAAAGTAAAGATATTCTCGAACTTTCAAAACTTGTTCTAAAACGTATTTTGATACTTTGGCTTGTCTCAGGAACATGTTCTAGAACATATTTTTACCGGCTGACTGTTTTCCCGTCGATCCTCTGAAGTCACATCACTGGGGGCGTCAATTAATGAATCAAAAGAAGGCGAAGAAGACAGCGAGTTTCCATTTGCTTGATTCGGAAGACGTAGTCGGGGTCCTTTTATTTCAGAATTAAAATATTAGGGGATCTTCTACTCTCATACCATAAGGAGGCCCTCTGTCTCGGTTCTCCTGAGCCATACCACAAACCCGACAAATTGTGTTCACCCAGTCGTTCATTTCCTGAGTTTTTATTGGTTTAGTTTGTATGCTTTAAAATAGACCTCTTCCGTTTCAGTAACCAAGTACAGTTGAGTGCTTTTGTTGGATTTGATTGGTTTGAAAAATATAGCAAATATCCACTTATGCCGGCTAACCGGGCTGGAACATGATAAGGAACGTCTCGATACTGATAAGTACGCTTCAAGCTTAAATTTTGACCTTAGAGAAATTTTTCGAAAATATGTTCACCTGAGATACCATTTCGAGATCCCAGGATTCAACCAATCGAGTTTTCTCCTCGTTCCGATATTCGTCCAAAATGTGCTTTTCACGATCGAAATCGTGGTTTCTCAGGACGAAATAACGACGAGTCCATTTTGACTAAATTTGTAACTCTTAAATTTAAAAGGGATTTTAGTCATCGTGTGTAAATTGCTGAATTTTAATTTTTCCAAGTCCCCCACCGCATAAATTAATGAAGGAAAAGTTGAGATTAAAGCTAGACATTTTTTACCTTGAAAGGTGGAAATGGCAAAAAATTATCGCGATTTTTCAGCAACCAGCCTTCTTTTATGACTCTTCTCGAGATACTCAGCATAATAAAAATGCCTGAATTCATAAATCTGAGATCAAATTTGAAACTCTGAGATCGGATTTGCTTAGATCAAAGATAAATAAAACGGATAAATTCGATGATAAATTGATGAACCGCGAGACACTTGTATTGATAAGGCCGAATTCGAAGGGAAATATACCGAAATTGGCTAGAGAGCGACACAATTCGATTGATTTGAAGAGGGAACAGAATCAGAAAACGGAGAAACAGTATGGGAAAATCATAAGAAAACAATGAGAGAAAAAAATAGCACGGGAAAATAATAGAGTTAGAGAATTGACAATGATTAGTAGAATTAGACAGAGCGCTAGCGCGCACAGTCATGGCCCTAAATGGCATAGAGAAGGAGAAGGAGTACTGTGATTTGAGAGAGTTAAAGAACGGGAAATAGTACTATATTAGGAGAGAGCGAAAAGATAGCATATATTGATTTATCAATGCCTTTCTCAAAGCGGAGAAAATGATATTCTCCGATTTTTGACACTCTAGATCCTCTTTGTTTTTCCGTACTATTTCCCTTTTCTCTAGCTTCTCCTAGCATCTTGTTTTGCAATCGTATTTCGCTGAAATGCCACCATATGGTTTAGTTGGGTGGAAAACAAATTTATTTGAAATTCAGTTTTCTCGCGAAAAAAATCGACTCAAATGATTTATTGACAAGAACAAATTCGTGTTGTTAATTTATCACTAGAAACATGAGAGTTATTAGCTATGATGTTCATTGTTGTTTTGCGTTTGATGAGAATGAAATTACCTCGGGAAGCTATAATAAAGTTTAGAGAACCTCACAGTTTTCAAGAAGAATTAAACTTGAGCAAAATCGGAAGAAAATAACATAGACCCGTATCAAAATTTGCTATAATGGAAATTCGCAACAAGAAAAGAGTTGTTTTGTTTTCAGACCGGAAGTGAATTGCAAAAAATCATTAAAGATCAAAATTTCTTTACATAGGCATTATGATAGCCTTACTCTTCTCCCAGTAATTTAACGTTAAATAGTAGGCCCAGTAGAAAAAATTCAGTATGCAGAAACTTGCAGGGAAGAGTTTCCTGAAAATTAACTCAATATAATCTCTGATTAAGATGATAAAATGAATGATGAAATTGGAATAATAGTATCATAAAAAGCAGCTAAAGTCAAATTTCTGACTATTTAATTTATTTGCTATTATATTGGCCTATAATAATGTCAGCATTATAGCTTCACAAGATTAAAACTGTCAATCTTTAGCAATATAATTATTATTACCTTTATAATATTGACCTTAGAAATGAAACTACCTGCACAATTTATCCACTGCCAGAGCATTCCATTTATCGTTACTCTCTTCCTCCTCGGTAAACAGTCCAACAGTCGCTAAGGCATGCAGCGATTCAAATATTTGGCCTATTTTCGAACTCGACGTTTTCCGGGGCTGTATGCCATTAGATTGAATCTCCTGAAATAACGAAAATATATTTAAACCACACCTATTCTTTGTGGAGCATAATTTTTACCTTTAATATATTTTTAAAAAGTTGAAAATTTAGAACTATAATTTCCTTACCATGAAAGTATCTTCGTTAGCTGAAGCCCTATGGTCAAAGCCTTCCGTAGTCGAACTGTTATTCGTATATGTAGCACCATAGTAATTAGATACTACAGACCGCTTCTTTTCGCGTTTCCTTAATCAACTAAGGTAATTAACTGATTTAATTACGCAATAAATATTACATTTGCAGCCTCTCAAGTTTCTCGCGTTTCCTCTCAGCAGCTTTGACTTTACGTCTCTGGTTATTTTCCGACTCCAAATAGCAGATTAAAGCGATCTCCATCATTGTCATGAATATGAATCTGCAATAGTTCAATTATAAATTAGGGTAATTAAGTCAAGTTAACTAGGCTATTAAACAAAGATGATTACCCCGTAGTCATGACCATATAGACGTCAATTGATTTGACATAGCCAACCTTCGGAAGGTTCTTCGCGACGTTTCCGTACTTAATTGGGGATAGTTGGGTAATTATAGTGGAAAAAAACGTTACTTGGAAAGTTAAAGCCATTAATGAAGAAACTCCCAAGGTAATCCGGGCCGGTAGAGCTTTCAGGTCTATCCAGAATGAAACGAAGGATAGGAGAACGGAAGCGTAAGTGGGAATGTACCTAAAGTGTAACTTTAATTAGAATTAAGTAAGGAAAGAAATCAACTTACATTTGTAAAATGTAAAATCCGAACTCTCGAGAAAAGGTAATTTCGACGCGAAGCTGAAATTCCTTATTACATTACAAATTTAAACGATTAAATTCAGATCTAGGGAGAACGATCGTCAGAATTCTCTTGCGACCTATCCCACAGGGTATTTTTATTTTAAAAAAGTTCTCTCCCCACCCTCTAATTAGTCGAATTTTTCACCAGTGCGCCCTGGTGTCGTAACTCTAATTTCGCTTATGTTACCTATCTACCTATCCCTTATAGTTTACTTTCGTCTGACGAAGGTGCTGCTTAGGTCTGATTAAATTTAAAATTTTAGAGTCGAACTTCATACGTACCTGATCCCAAATGCCAGAAGCATAATCAAAGCTCTCTTTAGTCCAGGAGAACCCATAAATGTCAAAGTCCGCTAATTTCGACTTGGTAATTTGACCGACCTGAAGAAACCTAGGTTTCGTGAAGAAGTGTTCTTTTGATTTACCGGATTCCACTGCCTCCAGTTCAAGGAGACCTTCGCGGAATTATAAGCGTAGCTTTCGATCGTCAAAAGGCACGTCTAAAATGTATGTTTCAAAAAACCAAGTATATCTTGAAATTTTAATAAGACATTGGATTTTTATTTTTAAATATATTATATAATTTAGAAATATGTATGTTTCATGATAATTCAAATATATTTAAGCATTTTTAACAGTACTGATTCCAATTAGAAATTGTGATGTAATATCAAGGCAAATCTTAAGTTCTTCATCGACTATTATTAAAAAACAGATAGAATTAAATCGTTGAAACCTACAACAACGTCCATTGGAAAGAGCGTCAGATCAACGACGCAAGGACTCTGCACGTTCAGTCGATAATTCACCCAGATAGTGCCATTGGGATAAATCCTAAAAATTGTTTTCAGACTACCCTTCGAAAAAATCTTACATTAGGAATATATTAGGAGAAGGTGACGAGTGGATTTCGGTTTTTCTCGAATCGACTAAAATGTTTCTATCTTTCAAAGAAACCGGATTCAACTTACCAAAGCACACATTAGGCGACCATAATTTTTCTACGACCTAAGTTTTTTTTTTCTTCTTTCTAGAAAAAATACTCATTTACATACCGAATGACTCAAAGTGAGATTTTGAAGACATGGCGCGAAATGCTCGAATCTCAAGCGAGGGTCGTGCCATATTTGACTCAAATTTAAAAATAAAAAGAGCCGATATCTTAAATTTACCTTAAAAGTAGGTCTAAGGTAAAACTAGCGGAAATTTCGGAAATACCGACGATATGTTGAATGATCAGCTCGATATTTACTATGGTTGCGGAATGCTGAAATTGGTATTTTTTGAGGAGAGACTTTTTTTAAAGAGTCGAAAGTTTTTTTACCTTTGAAGGCAGCGTATTCTTTTCGTAATTTTCATCGAATAGCTTTTTTAGAACGGCTTGATCAACATCGAAATAATTTGTCGAGTTGGAACTGAAAGAAAATGTTTCGAAATTTTATGTCAATATCTCTGATATTCAAATTTTATTATTCATATGCTTAGTTGATTTGTATATTAAAAATAAAATAAGCTTAAAAAATGTTCAAACAAAATTTAAACTTACTCGCAAATTTGTGCGGGACTTTGCAAGGGATGATTTAACGTCGCCTGACCAAGGCCCCATAACAAAGTGAACAAATTCAGCCGGTCCAATCTCATGGTCACATTGTTCGAGGATATATTCATATCAGCATACTCTGAAATATTCGAGTTGGTGCATAATATATAAATTATATGGATTTGCATTTTAGAATATATACTCGAAGATGTATTCAAATATCAACATACTCTGGAATATTTTAAAATATGATGTTCATTTATATTACGGAATCGATTAACACAAATAATACAAGTGAAGGAAGTTAATAAGCATTCGGAATGCTTCTTGAATATATGTATTTTATGGATCTAGATATGTTACGTCGAGGAAATGCTCAATTATGGATGAAAGGAAGAGAATATAGAGGGTGTCCTGCAAGCAAATGATAAATAGCTATTACCTATATATGTGCAGGTAGAAACAATGACTATATTATTTAATAGGTCCATTTAAGAAATAATATAAAATCGAAATATCCGAGAGAGAATTTTTATATATCACATAAATTTCATTAAAAAACTATTCGCTATACTAAATGTGTCTAAAAGAGCAATCTTCATATGTTATAAGGATAAATCCGTTTAAGGTATTTACAATAGTATTATAGTCGATATATTCAACAAGCAGTTCTAACGTCTTAAAAAGTTCGTTAAAGTTCTTTGGAAGTGCACGTGAAACCAACCCAGTTTCGGTTAAAGTCCGAAGACTCGCGAGGTAAGCCGGAGTTACCAGTTTTCGTGACCAGAAAAATGCTTACCTCATTTTTTCCTCTTTCGGACCAAAATTTCGACGATAATGTTCGGCGAATCGCTTATATTTCCTTATAAACTCGTTTTCGTGCGGCCACTCTTGAAATTATTAGATGAGAAAAGCCCTAGATTCTCTGGGACACTTTTAAAACACTTTACCCCCAGAAGAGCCCCATTTTAAGACCCCAAAAATAATGGAAGGACGACAAAATCTTTTACATGAAATTCCAAAAATTTATTATTTTTGCAAAAGAAAGAAAAAATACCTACGCCGAAACTGAATTCTTCAAGATAAAAGAGCGGAAAATAGGTTCATGAAAATTCGAGTAAGGAAGCAATCTTTGAAACATTATAGAGCAATTTAAAATTTAGGTAAGAGGCGGCGATCTAAAGAAAAACTAAAAATGATGCCAATCGAAATTTCTCGCGAGTTGCAAAAGTTTTTTGAGGCGCAAAAATCCGCCGTGGAAGAAAAGTAAGAGTCAAACGGAGACTTACCTAAAATGACATGCAAATTGGGTAAGTCGGAATATATAAAATTCGAAAATCGGCAAAATCACGAACCACAATTTTTTAGGAAAATAGCAACATCCAGAAATTTGAAAATTTATTGGTAAATAATGAAATTATTAAAATATTAGCACCAGTATGAAAATGCCAAACATTTGTAGGTCATTAGGCTATTGGAACGAAAATTCCGGAAAACACCGCTTTTAGATTAGTTTCTAAATTTCGATAGAACAAAGCTCAAAATAACTGATTGAAATGCCGTATAATTTGATTCAAATTAACGGTGAGTTGGAGAAGTTCATTTATGGCTAAATTTTCTGGATCGAGACTTTGAGAATGCGAGTTTAAAGAGTAATAACTAATGACATTTGGAGAGTATGTATGCTTTGTTTTCAAAAGTTGCATATACGATTAAGAATGTCGCACTTGTCAAAATCAGGATTATAACAAAACATAAACATATAACTCCTATACGTTCGGGGTCCGACTTGAAATTTTTTTTCTTCCCTCCTCTGCTCATGCTTAAGGATAGAGAAGGAGAAATATTTCTGATATAATCCATATTATATTTGAATCAAGAAACCACACTTCTGGATTCGAAGTCGGAAATTCATAAATAATTAGCCGCTTTTTCATTGTGCGAAATCATATATGAACTTTAGAAAATTGAATTTGATATTAGGAAAATTGGATTCTTGGTTCTGTAATGCAAATAGTGCGAGAAGGGCTCCTAGAAAAAGACACCGGCTTTTCTAAGAAATAGTATGAGGAGGCAAGGGAAGAAAAGAAAAAAAAACCGGTGTCTTTTCTATGAGCCTGCGGGAAGAAATACCAAAGATAACTATGCACCATTGTTGCAATTTTTTTGAAACCTAGGCTCTGCCCAAATTTCAGACCATCCCAGTATCCTTGAGATTTTCTTGAATTATGGCGTCGAGCACGCAGCTGATTACGACCTCGATTTGCCGGGTGTCGGTGGCCTGAATTTAAAGTTTATTTTCCGCCATAAAATTTCTGAAAACTGAAATTTCTACCCCAGATTGTTGAGGATAGGTGATTTTACCTGAGTTATGTGAAAATAAGGCCGCTTCTGCCGTCCGACGGTGGCTCGGTCGAAGCGCCTGCGAAAGTACCGGATCCCGTCTTCAAAGGTGTTTTCTCCTGAGATAAAATTTGTATTACTGTAAAAAGGAAGCCTACCTTCATAGTCTTTGAAGTAATTTTTGATCGGAACTTTGCCAACTTTCGCTTCAAGCAAGTCCTTCTTATTCAAGAACAGAATGATTGAGGTGTCGATGAAATAGTTAGAGGCAGCAATGCTTCGGTACAGCTCAATAGCTTCGTAGAGTCGGTTCTGAAATTAAAAAATAAAATAAAAAGGTCGAGTACATTCAGGGTAACTTCAAGAGCAAGAGAATACTTTTGTTCCGATTAGAGTGTTAGTGAAGAAAGTTTGAGGTAGCTCATAACTTACCGTCGTAGCATCTTCCTTCAGAACTTGATCATATTCACTGACAGCAACTATGAAAATGATCGCATCAACGTTATCGAACACAAACAACCATTTCCGACGCTCAGAACGCTGACCGCCGACGTCGTAGACTCTGAAAAATCAATAACAATAATAATAATAATAATTTTTTTAATTAATAAAATGATAAATAAAAACGCGCTAAATTCAAACGCATGGATGCAAAGT
>LIAE01006521.1:256867-283205 GCA_002287525.1 Diploscapter pachys | reverse complement strand
ATCTCCACCAACTACTCCACAGACACAACCACCTTCGAGTCCCCAACCGGGTACGAGCCCTCCTTCCACGAAACCGACAGTCCCGCCAGCGGTCACATCGACAACCACCTACTTCACGACGACGACAACAACTCCAGGCTTTGCATCTCAACGGCAGATGCCTTGGAGCACCACAGTCGTTTCATTGTTAGCAGCACTCTTGTGCATTTTCGCATGTCGATAATTCGCATATCATGATCTTTTCAAATTCACGCATTTGCTCTTTATTATTTATTTTTGCAATCCATTATATAAAGCTTTATCGAGTAGTTGGTCGAGAATTCGAAATAAAAATGAAAATGAAGGCATCATTGTTCGCGTTTATTAATTACTCGAGTGGCTAGAAAAATATACGTATGAAGACGAATAAATTTTTTTTAATTTGAAGCGGATTTAAATCATGCTCCTAAAATTACCTGTGAACAGTTATCATAAACAATATAATAATTTATTCACGGCCATTTCAGATATCACACATAAATCACTAGCATAACAAAGAGTGTTTACTTATGTAGCATTTTATTGAGAATAATGAAAAAAACATAAATATGTAAGTGGGAAATCAAATTATCATAAAACGATATTATTATTATTTGTTCCATTACATAAGTCGAACCAGAGCAAGCATAGTTAGGCACGATGGAATCGACGAAAACCGGGTTGCAGAATCATAATCGCCATAATCCTTCAAATAATATAATATCTTTAATAGAATCAAAATTATCTGATTGTTAGTCAGATTTATAACACACATCGATATTTAACGTATGCAAAATAATGTAGGTATTTAAATAGGAATATTTTCAAATGGTGATTTTAGTGTATCACATGTTGTTCAATACTATGATACATTTATTTCAATCATTGTAAATAATGTGAAATTTCGTTTACGACATTAAGTAATAATATGCATATATAAATGATTATTAGCTTACCTGGTCATTATATTCTCCACCCTGTCCCTGTAGCTCGGCAGGTAGTTCTACGCTAATAACTCTTCCAGTTCCTGATCCAGGATTCTAAATAATTTATAGGTGTTTTTTCATAAAAATATGACAGTGTATGTATGTGCATGTAAATATCGAAAGTTACCATACTTCAAGCAATATCGACTATTAGATTATCATGCCATTATTTTTAATTGTTAAACATGATCTATATTTATAGTACATGAAAAAGTAGCATTACCTCGATAGTAAATTCCGGTGTTTGTTTTAAGTCGAGACTACCATCCCCGCTGACACAGTCTTGTTTGTTTTCTATCGTAACTGTCATAATTTTTAGCGATGAGTTTATAGATTTGAAGAGATCGCACTGCAACATGTGAAATTTTCGAAAAATGCATACTGATGAAGGTTTTCTCCATAGCAGCGGAGTCAAGATTAAGAGAATTTTGATCGATTACCGAACAAGTGAGACAATAAAATGCAAGAAAATAAGCACTGTTTGCAATTGATTTGACAACAAATCAATTATTCAAGAGATGATTTTACAACTATTTGAAATTACGCAATGTACACCTCACTTTTAAAATTTCGCCGAATTTATCAAGTCTCAATTTATCGGTTCTTGACAATAAGAGTCGATTTACATCTCGATTTTGAATTCACTTTCAGGCATGCTTATGAGCGAAAATTCGATACTTTTTATGTTTTCAATCTCTTTCAGTTACAATAATCTTGTACAGTGTAAATCATTATAACATTCTTATGTATTGAAGTCGTAAAAGGTATTCATATTCTAATTCAATCGATTAATGGTAAACGAGTAAATCAAGTTAAATGCAAATTATAGTTTTTTAAACTCCTTGCTGCGCTATATTCAGTATTCCAAATGAATCTTTTCTTATTCGAGAAATAAGACCCTTCTTCGAATTTGATAGCATGCTGTATTTAATGCATAAACTTACAATATCTTCTGTCAAAGAAAGTACTGGGTTTTGATAAATAATGATGGGTGGTTGCTGAGTTTCCTCTTGACTCTGTGGATCAACACTTCTCACTAATGGAGTTGTGGTCTTCAAGCTCTGCAAAAATATATTTGCATCAAATTACAATCATAGCCTTCCATGCGAGTAAATAGTTCGTCGTTCAAGATCAAAGAGAAATTAGATTTTTAAACTATATTTCATATTAAAATACGTTGCGCATGATGGCTTGGATAAATGAATAATTTGTTAAATGTACCATATCTAATGTCCTTACTGTAGAAAATTTTCTTCTGCAAATTTGCAGATTTGGAGACACACTTAGGGAGTATTTTCGTCAGACAAAAAGAAATATAACGAGGATGAATCGCAAGAGAGAAATCATAATTATGCCCAAGAAAAAGTGAATTTATTTGATAACGATAAGTTAGAGATAGAATTCTTTCTTCGAAAAAGATACTGGGGTAGGTTGCAAAGAATTTCTGACGACCGTCTTCCTTAGGCCTAATTGGAGATCAAATCATTGAGATTCGTCCTCGAAATTTCACTCAGGCTGATTAATGAAATCTCCAGAAACAAGTCATTCAAATATCAGGTATTGTTACAGATTTTCGTGCACTACTTTTTTTTTAATTCTATTACGTCACGAACCTTCAGATTTGGAACCATGAGGTTGGCTAGCTGAGGATTGACCGCAACGCAGAGTGTAGGATAAGATGCACCTGAGGAAAGATATTATTCGCATTGATTAAATTAAAAAGAATTTATAACTTGAAATATCGTCAGCATTATAATTGGAAATTTATCATTATAGTTATCGGAAATTTGTTATCATTACTTGAAATTTCAAAATGGAAATTTCGAACATATTTTCTACTAAAGATAAACTACTTTGCATCTGCTAGACCGACCGAGCTCAGCCGATTTCGCAATTCAAGAAAATTGCACGGTTCAAAACATACTGTGCTCACTCCAAGCAAAATCTCAGTCTGAGCAGTCTGAAATTGGACCGAGAATGATTGTGCTCAGTCAATCTCGGTCATTCTCAGTGCAATTTCACGGGGGAGCTCGGCCGATTCCTCGGTCTTTACCAAGACTGATATCGGCCGTGCTGACAGATGCAAAGGTAGCGACCAAAAGTTACACACAAATATAATTTCTAGAATCAGCCATCTATCGAGATATCTAGAACTGAAACACTCGAAATGTAGCAAATGTTTTCTGCTTGATATTTTCAACGAGTATTCTAAATTTCGGTTGAATTGCTTTAATGAAATTTGATTTACCGTTGAAGCTAAAAATCATGTCTGTGTTCAAACTTTTGACCGCCTCACTGCAGTATATTTTAGCCTAATGTGTTCGTGATTTGAAAATCACATTTTTACGTTGGGAAATGAATGTGACGATATTTTCAAATAAATTTTGCTGATCAAATGCTACGAGATTACTTAGTCTGTTCGGCATTTGATTGCATATTGTATCATGTATTAATAAATATGTGTATGCAACTCCGTCTATTCCTACCTAAAGGGTTCACAATGTGAGTTAAACTCGTAAAGTTGATCGTTGTCATTTTAGTTTCTGCTATATAATTAAATCCAGAAATGAATTCAATAGTTGAAATCTTGGAGTTAATCCTAAATACAACTACTTATAAGTTATAATGCGAAAATATCTTGAAATAATAATGTAATAAAAAGTTATACAGAGTGACAATTAAATACGAGAGACGCACCTCTTCCATCGTTAAAAGATTCAAATTATGGTAAATTTTGAATTGTTTTCTATCTATCTTATGAAAAAGCATCAATAGCATATATAATCATCAGAAAGAACTGTGGTAAAATTTGATTTTTGGGGAATTTTGGATCAGTTTTTGAGGTGGACTCATGATATTTTGAAAATATTCATTGAGATTGCGATATTCTGAATCCTGTTGGCATCACTATAATTCAGATATGCCAAAATAGGATGAAATTGACATAGTTAGATCTTCAATAGTTTTAATGCCACTTTTAGGTTTCTTTTCGAAATATTTGAGATTCAGAATAAATTCTGAATTAATGTCGAAATTGTACTTGTCAAGACTTGCGATTAATAACACTGTAAATTATGTATTGCAGCGGTCGTACAAAGTTTCCGAATTTCAAATAACTCGACAGGCCTACTAATCTTGATGTGAAAATTTCAAAACTATCAAAATTTGATAGCTTCGAACTTATATTATTTGAGATGTGGCGCCCTAGAGGGCGTCTTCCGTATTTAATTATCACACTGTATAGTTGTTTTAATAGAATTTGCAAAGAAGTCGAATTTCATTAATTCTACTCCCAAATTCGAGAAATCGAAAATTGTGAGAGCATGATGAGTGAGAAAATATAAAAATGCAATTTTGTGTTATTTCCCTAGAAATATAAAAAATGCAAAGCTGTAGTAAATTTAAAATGCATTAATTCATTTTTATGAAAATATTTTAGTGCAAATGATTCATGATGAATGACTTTGAATTCCGATTTGAGAGTTCGCTCAGCAAAATCACTTACTGCTCATCTCCTTTTTGTTCGAATACTATTCCACCATACAATATTTGACACCCAGCAGGCAAGTTCGATGGCGTGAATACTGACACGGGATTATTGGGACTTAAAGAAGTCATGCAGTGAACTTCTGAAGGTTACAAATGGAGCAATAAGGTGGATAATTGAAAGGAACGTACTGGTAGGATTGCATATTGGAGTGTCGGCGATGATGGCGTATTGTTGCAGAAGTCGAATGGATGTTGCCTCTTCCAGACAGAATGTATTGGATGCGATCAGTATTGTCACTAAATTTGAAATATATATCTTTTAAATCAGAAAACTATTCAATTGCAGCCTACACAACTGGTTGTCCTTGATAGCCACTCGGGTCAGTTTGCCGAGATCTATCGATTTTGCCTTCTGGTTGCCCGCAATCACCACTAACGCTTTCAATTCTAAAAATATTATTATTATTATGTTTTATTATAAATATCATAATATATATTTATATGATAGGATTAATCTGCAACATTTTTCTCTAAACATGTATTGGTTTGGTGCATAAGTCGTTGTCAGACAAAGTCGACATTTCTCCTTTCTTCATAGAACAATCCGAAATATACAAATGTTAACTAGGACCATCTTGACTATCAGGCATTTATTTTACATTTGTTTGAAATCTCTAGAGCACCTAATAGGGAAGCTACAAGGCAGAGAAACGGGCGAAGTTAATTCTTAACATGTCACCTTCCCCCACACAATTTATTATCTAGGCAACAGCTTAATGAACTGGATAATGCTTAATTTATTAGGGGGTCTTCATTAGCAGATGATAAGAATAAAATAATATTTCGGATCTCATTTCTAGACACTTTTTATAGGAGACTTTGGAAGGTGATTCTTCTAAGCTGTAGTATCTCACAAGGTAAATTTCAGAAGTGTCCACCTCCGATTTGGCTGTTTTTTTCATCATGGGGTTTTCATGACGCTGATCACGATTCTGAATTCAAAAAGTGCAATGGTAGTCTCCCTGGCCTTGGTAATCCTAAACGCTTTTACAGCTTTTGTAATAGAGAAATGATGTATGCTAATTTGAAATTTCAATTTTGCATGCAATTTCTCACTGCATAAAACGGTTTTCAGGATTTCCAAGACCAGAACGGTCGCCATTGCACCTTTTGACTTCAGATCCATCATCTACGCACTGAAATACCCCTATGATGAAAAAATCAGAGGTGGATATTTCTGAAATTTCCTTTATCAGCGTAAGTTTCACCTACTTTTACCCTGGAAAAATTAGACAGTTGAGGCAGGAGAATAGAATCTCTACCTTGATAATCTTTGAACACTGTCCTTCATTAGTTTACTTTGCACAACATTGAGAACCTTTGAAAATCAAGGCTGGCAATGAATATGCACCAACCCAATATCACATTCAGGAAACCTTTTGATTCTTTCAATCTCATCAAATATACTCTGTAATTTTCTTACGTTGAAGAATTTCAGGATCCAAGTCCTCCATGAGTTCAACTGTCTCTAAGTTTCGCAAGAAAGTAATATTCACCAAATTTGTTCCTGTTATCTAAAATTAAATCAGATCTATAATCTGATAATTTCGGATGAAGACTGAATATGTATTTACATGTATTGTCAAAAAAGCAATTACTTGATACAAAATAGATTATACGTAAATTCGAAAATGTAAAGTACGTAATTACTAAGTCCCCAAGCTCCGTCCCCTGCAAAAATGCATTTTTGGTAGAAACGTGGTAGTTTAAAAGCAAACATTTGACAAGGAAGTATCTTTCAACCCAAAGTTTCATGAAAGACCACTCCTAAATTGGCGACAAGCCTAATAGAACGGTTCTCTGCCAAGAATCAGGACAGAATATGCTCGCAAAAATGCACGAGAAGCTTGAAGTTCGCCAAAATGTGTTCATTTAGAGCAATTTATCCTTTCGGCTGGATTTTTTAAAATTTAATTTTTCCGCAAGTTTTATTTGCAACACTGATTATATCTCATGCAAGAATTTTATCTGGAAAATCAGCTCAGAATATCTACTTGGAGCCTTCAGCAATTACAAGTAGCAGTCAAAGTCATTACTTCATCGATAAAATATCGTAAGTTTACTGCAAATAATATGCTAATTCTCTCACATAAAAATTACGCGCCAATTTGCTTTATTTTGTATGAAATAACTACCTATGACGATAATTAAAAGTATGCACGAATGAAACATTTTATGTGCACGAAAAGCATCTAAAATATGTGTGAAATTCAGGCCCCTAGTATTTCCATATCATAAGATTTTGCAACGGCTTATTAGATTGCACTTATTATGGAGCAATTTCATATGATCAAAATTATTTTAAATATTTACGCAAAGTTTACTATAAGATGAACTTGCCATTATAATTCCTGTAACTTTGGTTACAGTTGAAAATTTCTGTTCCAGCCATGCTTCGTTGACAGTACTAGGTAGTCCCGGAGTCACTGCTATAGAACCAGCCACTTCTAAAAATGAAGATTTTCAGAAATGAGAACCCAATATAAAACATGATGTAAAGATTGGGTATAGAAGGGAACTTCTCTTTTCTTCGTTCTTTCGAACTTCATTTTTGGCCTCTTGGAAAAGGCGCAACACACTAAATAAATGCGATATAAAGTTTTACTGATCAGATGGACGTCGAATGCTCAGAAGCTGAGCTATAAGATGGGAGCTTCTTGAATAAGACACCGGGCCACATACTTGGAAAAATAGGCCTGACGAATTTAAACCTGAACGAATAGAGATAGGGACAGTACATGGTAGGCCGATCATGATCTCAAAATAACGAGCACATTTGGAGGCAGTAATCAATCTACCAGACTCTATCCCTATTTGAAATTTCGAGACCTGCCTCCTTTTCAAGTGTCCCCTCTGTGTTTCTGTATCTTATTCAAGAAGCTCCCATCTTATGGCCTAGTTTCTGACCATCCGACGTCCCATCTGATCAGTAAAATTTTATATCGCATTTATTTAGTGTATCACGCTTTTTTCATGCTTAGACGTTGCGCCATTTCCAAATTATTCTTTTTTTTTATTTTGAAATGACATTTACATTTTGCTATAAAGTTACCTGTGCAACCATCTTTCAGATTTGCAAAATCTTCTTGGCTACCAATCTCACACACTTCCGAATTTACAAGCACGAAATAGAAGCTGATGAATATCCACAAGAATAGGTTGATCTTCATCTTTATAGCACTATCTCTTCAATCGATTATTAGAATAATATTCAAGCAAAATCTTGAATATTTAACATGAATTATCTTATCTTATTCAGTATGTTTCAAGTTGCAAGCCGTTATTAATCGTAATTACTATCTTGAAATCGTCATCACCTGGGTGATAGATTCGAGCAGGTGTTATTATCTGAGATTCAAAGACATTTTGGGGTTATCTGCATTATAGCGAAGACAGGTTCTTTTGCTCAAAATATTAGGCTGATGTATGAAATTTAAAACTCCCATTCGAGGAAGAAGGCTTTATTTATCTTTACAAATAATTACTAATTACAACAATAATGTATCAAATTTGAAAATAACATGACGATATTATCCACATTAAAGAAAAATGTAATGTCAGAATCGATGTTTGTCTTGTTGAGTGCTAAATATTCATACGATTTTTTTTAATTAAAGAAAAAAGTTCACCAAATTTTCAACAGTAACTGAGCAATTTTCGAGGCCTCCTGAGATTTGATATGTCAAATTGTTTAGCTCAATAATATCGGCAAGCTGAGCACACTCAAATAATTATTTATAATTAAACAGAATATTTCGACAAAATATCAATTTTAACATTTGCTTGCATTAAGATCAGGTACGAGACGGTTCTGGCTTTCCCAAAGTAGATTTCGAGCTTTCCCGAAAAACTTTGATTTTGATGTCTTACTTTTCGATTTCCGTTTCAGAACTGAATTCCAAAAAAATCATTAAACCCCCAAATTGATAAATAATCTCAAAACACGCTTTTTCGATGAATTTTTGATTAATTTTATCTTTCTCTTGTTGAGAAATTGCAACTATTTTATATTAAAAATTAACTTGAAGAAAATGTTGAGGAAACGATTTTTTATCAATATTTTCCGATTTGGATCTCATCTTTTGTCTCGTCCCTGATTGTAGTGAACTAAATAATTTGTCTCAAAAATGAATTTTTGACTACCTGCTGCGAAGACATTTTTAATTTTGGATTAGTAAACATCTCGACATTTGTCGTTGGGTTGAAATCAATTACAGTCTAAAACCAATGTTTCGCCATATTCTTCAGAATTTTAAGAAATTAGTAAATTACCGTTAGATTTGAAAAATCGAATGATTGCAGGTCCAAATTATTGACGATTTTGATCGAGGGTCTTACAACTAAAAATTTGCGAAAATTAAAAGCAAATTATCTGTAGGTGTCCATACAAAATGTCGGGTTGTAGATTCGATGTAATTTAGGCAAGTTTAGTGATGTCATCGAACTGTTCTCCACAGTTAGAGAACCGTACATTTCTTCGATTGTCGACAATTTTTGATCAATCCTAAAATTCGCAAATATGCAATAAATAGTTTGATAGGAATTTTTGCGCACGAATTAGAACTTGCTGATTGTGATGAATTGATCTGAAGTCCACAAAGCAGAATCTGACAGCCATCTGGGAGCGAGCTAGGATTAAAAAAGCCGTCACTGCTGTTGAATTCAACATCGCAATATTTCTCTAAATTTTCCAATTTACAAAAATCATTGCAGATATTAAACTCGTCGTATTGCAGATAGTAATTCCAGTGAATTGCATTCGATGAAATGAAGTGAATAATGCCAATTGTTGTTCAGAAATGCAGAATGAATTCTGTAGAATTAGCAGAGAAACATCTAAATCAATTCCTATAGATTATTCTGAAGAATCAAGATGATTGTGTTACCATTATCTCTTGAAACATTTATTGCTCTTAATTGATCGATTCCGAAGCTTTTCGCAGCCTGATTGAAATAAATCGCCATTCCAATTATTAGGCCTAGCGCAAAATTGTAAATTTCGTCAAGTAATACAAATTTACCATCCTTGTAGAGAGATTGATTGCACGTTACTGACTCGAGGTTTCTCAGAAATGTAAAACTCGTGTAATTTGTGCCTGAAATGAGAGTCAATGTTCTAAATTTCTAGATATAGTAGCTCTCAAAAGCTTTGAGTTAGTTTCCAATTTTGTTCTGTCGGTTTACACATTTGCAGCACAACGATCCGGTTGAAAATCTGTCTATATTTAGAGATGGACACCTTATGAAAGTCTACCAAGCTTTAACCAGATCGGTGTACTGCGAGTGGATGAATCAGCAGAACAAAAATTAGAAAGTGATGCAAAGATTATGAGCGTCACTGTAAGCTAAGTGCAATTATAGCCGTTCGCAGGACTAATTATTTTCAACGTTTTCAAATCAATTTGTTTTCATTTTTATCATTTCTCACGATGAAATAATATATTTAGCAACCCAATTCCTCTTGAAAATTTAGCAGATTCGTCTTTTTTAATTCAGACATTCTTGCCTGAGATTAAGACGCATCCGACAATTTCCTTTACTGACGATAGCTTCTGTTCGGCAATCTAAATAGCATATTTCGAAGCAATCATCAACTATGAAGAGGCAAACATTTTGTGGAGGAAGGTTTTCTCCCCCGATTAGTCGAATATTTCCTATGAGGTTTGTGCACCCATCTTCAAGGTTCTGTATCGCATCTGATAGGCGACAATCTGCAAATTTGGTGCCTCTATCAGAATGCACACGTCATTTTATTTTGATAATTAGATCATTCGTATGTAACGTTCAAACTAAGGAAGACTTTTAGTCAGACGGATAATTATAGGGGAAGAAGTCTTCAAAACAAACTTTCTTATAAATGATGGATTAGTAGAGAACACAATATAAGTTTAATGGTTCTTTTAATTTAAGAATGGTTCAAAGGACGAATGTGACATAAACCTCGTTTGGATTTGGTCATGTTGACATACCTTTCGCAATTGCGCATACTATAACTTTTAAAATAAATATACTGATAATAAAGCGGACATTTTCGATAATCATAGGTCAGAAAATTGATAATAATTAATGCCTAAAATATGTGTTTCTCTGTGTCTATGATTTTGTAAGTCAATATTTTTGCCGATGAAAACATTTACAATTACGTAAGTTAAGAAGTAATAAGTCTTTCGAAATTAACTAATCACCACGGTAACACTCGATAACAAACTTATTTACGTCTTGATGGAACTTGAAAAAATGTAAGGGGGTTAAACTGTGTTAAATCTGAACATTTATTCTACCTTAAATTACTAACTGTTCTCAACGCGTAAAAAAGAGGTTATTCGAATGAATAGGATGGAAGCAAACTCTGGCAACCAGGGGCGAGCGAAAAGTTCCGTTTCCAAACATTTTGGGTGGTTTCAGTTTCGCTTTCATTTCCGAAAAGTCAAAAACCCATTTCCGCTCGTCTCTGCTGGCAACTCTACGACGAACTAGTGTGTTCGATGATGAGAGAGATGGAGACATAGTCAAAGCGTTTCCTCTGTATACACCAACTCACGATAACCTCTTTTTTCGCGCCACTAATAATAGTAAAATATACAGATGAACTTAAAAATAATTTAAAGACCCGTACTTATATCATATATGGACTAGAGCCATCATCATGAGATGTTCATTGTTCTTTTCGAATAAATTGTCGTCATCTCAGCGATTTGTAATGAATCAGAAGATCGCCCGGCGCTTTCCAGTAATAAAACTTGACACTTCTCAAGTCCAAGTTTGGGTCCAGTTTCTGTACATTTCGAACTTAGTAGTCAACAATGGAATAACTCGACTTACAGTATCATTGCAGTACAACTCGACCTTGTCCTCGATGTTAGTGACAGGAACATGCTCCTGGTGAGCGGCTGCTGAGGCAGAGGCTGAGCCATCGGCCATTGCAGAGGCGGACGAGGGACGATCGTTCGACGAGGGATGACTGTGGTGATGAGAGGAGTAACCACCTGCTGAGGCTGAAATATTGCTAGTTGATTAGAGAGGAAATTGTAAAATTGAAATTTCATCTTTTTATAAAAGAACAAAAAAAATCAGAATAAGATAATTCCGAATTTGCCAAGAAAGAATTGAATTAGAACATTTTCTCTTCTAATTATTTCTATTAGGAATCGGATAAAATATGCTCCTATCTATATTTCAATCTGACAACGGAAGTGCATAGTTTCGAACTTAAACCTTGAAAAACTCTCCCAACTAGGGATTTCAATGGCGTAGATTACGATTATGAACTTGCCACAAAAGTAATTGATCTTCATAAACTGGTTAAAATCAGCAATTCTTCACTTATGTTTGTGAGTTTGAAAATTTGCATACATTTTTGAATAGCGAATTTTCTCATTTTTCAAGCAATACAATACGAATAAAAGAACCTACAACTTTCCTGATTCCAAGTACCCTTGTGAAATTTTTATAGTTCATAATCGCGGTTAGTGACATCAAAAATTCTTATTTTAAATTTTTCGCCAAGATTTGAGCATTCGGACTTGTGCGTTTCTTTTGAGAAGTGAAAGTTCGAAACTTTTATCCTGAAATTCCTGTTCCAACACCCTAGAAGAATTCGATCCGAAATTTAGGAAAATATATGATAAATACATCTTATTTTAATCTACCTGCAGTGTTAATTCCCATTCCACCATAGGCATTGTCTGGCTGACTGAGAATCTTCTCATAAACATGCTCCATAACCTTGCGCACTTGCAGCAGCTCCGTTGCTGATAGTCGATCCCTGAAATAAGTATCAGTCAATCAGTAAAGAGATAAAAATCATATATCAAAACTTCAATGCTTGTATAAATACTCGAGGTCTGAATTATCTGCACTTGCGTTATTAATTTTCTCAAGAATTTTCTCACTAGACAGTGACGCACTTGCAAAACTCACTTAATTAAAAAAACTGATAGTTTACTTTTTAGGGACTCCCTTGAAATTGTGTGAAGCATGGGGCATGAGCAGGAATGGCATTTTTGTGAATCTGAAACATCGATTCCATATCTTTATTATTTCGAAGTCAAATTGTGCAACCTTGGGAGAATTCTCTTCTCGACGACATCGAGAGCCCAGTGCGGGAGGAAGTCAGCGATGAGCTGTGCCTCCGTGCTGAGGCCTGCACTCCTCACTTGAATGCGGACCAGGGGACGACCATTCGATTCACTGAAGAACAAATGAATGCGCAATTTCGCAAGGATTCTTGAAAATCAAGTTAGGAACTAGCTTTCAGGACAGCTGACGTGTAATTACTAAACTTTCGATGAAATATTCAACTTTCTATAAACAATAAAC
The DNA here is from genome assembly GCA_002287525.1 of Diploscapter pachys. Taxonomy (NCBI): domain Eukaryota; kingdom Metazoa; phylum Nematoda; class Chromadorea; order Rhabditida; family Rhabditidae; genus Diploscapter; species Diploscapter pachys. The sequence continues at coordinate 270,333 of LIAE01006521.1, read as the reverse complement.
TAAAAAAATTACCAAATGATGAGAGGAGTGTGCCCAGGCAGAGACAAGTAGGCGGAAGTGGCCGGCTCTGCATCCGTGTATTGAGAGTCTGCAGCCTCGACCAGAGGAGTCATTCTACCGCCCTGCGGATTGCAGTTGGAAGGACTGAGGGAAACAGGTGCACAGCTGTCCGGATGCAGCAGACTCGAGCGCGGCCATCGCTCGAACAGCGAACGGAGCATCATTCCTCCGTAATTTACTGCAAATTTAACAATGCAAATTCAAGAAATGATTGAATAAACTTACTTTTGTTGTCCGAATCCTCGAATCCAGCATCTTTCGCAGACAACCATGCAGCAAACACGTCAGATTCGTCCAAATTTACTTGCAACATCTAAAAAATTCGGCTTATTTTCTCGAAAATTTGAGTAACAAAATACTCGTAAGGCTAATATTGTCAGCTATTTATCTATTTCACTAAATTTGATTAAAATGGACATAAAATATGGCAAATTCAGCTAACAAATAGAAATCACAATTACAAAAATGTAAGAGTTAAAAATTGTAACAAATTTCAGAGAAACGTATTTGAAATTAAACTTGACTGACCCCGCTTTTGACATCGACGGTGAACCAGGAAGGAACGAATATCTTCCTGCTGTAGTCCTTGATGATGTCCTCGAAGGGTTTGTGTCCATAGTCAGCAATCCTCTTGCAGGCCAGAATGTCGTACAGAGCCACTCCTCCTTCGGAGTCCCTCGTCACGACGTGACGTTTGTCGTTCAGAATGAAGTGCTGTTTGATTGAAGCTGCGCCGGGAACCACCAAATCGGGATTGCGCTGAATCAGTCGATATTCATTTTGTTTTATGCCAAATAATAATAATATCTTTGAACTTGAAACTTTGTGGGAGAAAAGGATGGAAGAATTTTTTTTTAGAGATTTGATACAATGCTATTTAAAGTCTTACCTGAAAAGGAATGGAGAGTGCAGCATAGTAGCTGTATTCATCATCAATGTAGTTTTCACCGATTGACAATTGAGTATGGGAAGGTAGTGACCAACTGAAATTTGAAGCATTATCCTAGAAATTTGAAAAATAGGATTAATTTGAAATTTAAACAAAAATTGGTTCACAATCAACTCTGGTTGACTATTTTAACCGGAAGAATTAATAAAGCTTTAAATCATTCGATCCTAACCGTTTGATCGAAGAATTCCAAGTTGACGCCCAAATTGAGCCAACATTGTCATTTTCGTTTAGAAGAATCTGCAATAAAAATAATAAATTGCCACAATCCATGCATAGATGAAATTAATACTTTTTTGATAGGAGCATCCTCTTCAAAGAGCAATTGGTTCTGCGTCATGTCGCAAATTGGTGTGCGATAGACTCGCTTGTCTCTGCCTGCGCTGAACACGAACGAAAACGATGAATCCACCTAGAATTATTTCTTTGAAAAATCACAAAAAGTAAATAACATCATTAACTTTTTTCAAAAAAAAAAAGTCCACAACGACCTTGAAAAGAAGGAATCGCGATGATAGTGTGAACATTGAAAATTCATTTTTGTCCAACAAAATTACTTGAGAACTTGTATCTTCTCTGAATAAAAATAAAGTGAAGATAAAAACCTGAAGAGTCCAAACTCCCTCCTGATGAGCGAGGCAAGTGGCGATGCATCTCTGCTGACCGATGTCCCACAACCGGACTGTCGCATCGCTGCTCGCTGTTATGCACTGAAAACACTCCCTCCCTTATCCTTCCCTCTGATTCATTTCTTTCCTACCTTTGTTCCATCATAGCTAAAGCAAATGCTTCTGATGTTGTCGCTGTGTCCCTTCAGTCGAACCGTCTTCGAATTCGATCGCATGTCCCAGAATTTCACTACCTGAAAAGTCAACTAAATTGAAGCTAACGAGGTTTTTCACGACCTTTTCAGTTCCTCCAGCAGCTATCAAATTAGCCGTATCGCTCACAGCCAACGAGTAAATGCTGTCCTTTGAGCCTGACAAAGGGGGACCCAGATCTGAACAGAACATCATCATTCCAACTGAATTCTCAACACTTGCTGAAGTGCTCGAGGATCACATTTTGAAGGGGAGAAATTTCATGTAACCCTCAAATTCGTGTGAAGTTGGCTTGATATATCAACGTATCAACGCAAGACTAAAGCTTAGGAGGCAATGAAATCTATAGCTTTGTTTGAAAGGAAAGAAACCGAAGAAGAAACTGAATACGAATTTCTAATAAAAATCGCAAGAACTCACTGGAGATGACGCTATGATTAGAGCTGAGTTTGGTCAGTGTCTCGATGTCCCAGATGTAGAGGTTGTGGTCGAATCCGGCAGAGACAATTCGCTCAGACTCCTTCGCATAGGCTAGGCAGCTCACATAGTCCTCAAATCAGAGTTTGACTTGAATTGAGACTAAATGGTTTTGAAAAAAAAAAAAAACCTTATGATTCTTGAGAGTAGTCAGATGACACTGTTTCTGCAGAGACCACATGTTTATTGTTGTATCATTCGACGCGGAAAACACTGAAATTTCTAACTTTGCTAACTTCGATAGAAAATAAAAAGGTCAAATTTCGTCCTGAAATGCTCATCTGGTTTAGAATAGAAAGCATGATGACAAGACAAGCAAGTTATTTTGATAAATTCGAAAAAAAAAACTCACTGTATCGTTTATCGCAGCACAGCAGAATGTCATTGACCCAGTCGCAGTGCAGTTCGTAGGAATGCAGAAAATTCGCTGATTGAACATTCTGAAACTTGAGTTTCACAGAGTATTTTTCCTAGTTGATAAAGAAGAAGGATAGGCATTTCAAATCTGAAAATCAGATTCTGGAAAACCGAGAAGAAAATCGTAAATAATAAATAAAAATCGTTCCTGAACATATTCACAACCTCGAACATTTTTAAAATTTTCCAGTTCCAAATGAATGAATAAAATCTCTACCTTATTCGAATTGACAGGCGGGAGTTTCCAGACACGAATTATAGTGTCGCAGCCTGCCGAGTAGAGTCGGCCATTCGAATGGTCGAGTTGCAGGGCATTGACTGCAGAGCGATGTCGAGGCTCTTGCTCGTCACGAATTATAAACGATATCTGGAAATTGTTGTCGGTTCTTCAAAGTATAACATTCAAATCAATTGTCAACGATTTTATAAAGGGAAAAATCTCCGAGTAAAGTTTGTGTGAAAATTAAATTTTACTTTTCGTTTCGGGACGGGAGCGACTCCGTTGCTGCCTGGGGAAGTCGTCATGTCTCGATCGTTCACGAAAGTCATCAGAACCCGTCCAAAATCGATGCTCTTATCATATTAATTCATATTGAATACAACGATTTTCACGAGACGGCTTTCACGAGATTTCGAATAAACGCAGCGCGAAAATGAAACATTAAGTTTTTTTCGTTATTTCGTCAGTTAACTTCATTTCTAGTTTAGTCATCTTTGAAATTTTATCATAAAATCTTCAGTTTTATAATTTTTACCAAACTTCGCAACTAAAATGACGCATATGAAACTTTTATAGTTCTTTAGTTTCTCTCGCTGATTTCATTTTTGAAGATTCGTTGCGTATAAAGAATTTTCCAAATTGTAATATAGTATGTACAGAATGATTTTCACGAAGTTTCGATATATTTTGTGGTAAAATTTCAAAATTTAATAGCTTTTCTAATCAAAACGAATTATGAACTGAGGAATGCCATTGCGAATGAAAGATTACATTGCATTGTGCGGTTAACATTATGTTTTCGACGGGGGAAATTCGTGAAACCGCGGTGGAGATGCACACGACAAGAGAATCGAGAGAGTTCGGAGAAAAATGAACCATTACGAATAGTTAGCGATGGGGCAGATTTACAGTCACTTTTCTCCTAGAATCGAACGAGCGAAAATCCCGCCCACTATCGATACAAAATGAGTGTGTTTAGCGAAAGAAGGAGATTCACTCTTCCACACTCGGTACTGTATTTTTGGGCATTAGTCACACATAGTATCGTTGAAAGTGGACAATTTTCGAAAATTCTGTAATCTTTTTATCCCACGACTATTATCCCCCTTTTATTTTTGGATGATATCATTTCCATTCTCGGAAAAGCATTATGAAACGACTATTATTACTATTGTTTGATCTTATCAGGACACGTAACTTGCACACCTCTGCAAAAGCAGCGATTTGTTTGATTATTCAGCGCAATGATCGATTTCCATCTAACAGTTTAGTCAGAATGATACGCTTTGCCTGTCTGTCTGTTTCGTAATCTTTTCCCATCCTCTTTGCACTTGGTGTTGATTTCTCTGCCCTGTCTGCCCGTTTCTGCTTTTCCTCGTAACTCGTCATTTTCCCTCCATTTCTCTATAAAACATGGCTCTGTTTATCGTGCCGTTTGTGCAAACTAAACTTTTGTCATTGGCTAGGCTGCCAACTAAAAATCGATGTTTTCGTTCATTTTTCTAGATCTCTATCTTTCAGAAACTTAGTAATTTTTGTCAGTCTGTCAATTCACTCTAGAAACGAATAAACTTTTCATCATATAAATAATTCGAAATTTCAACTGACGCATTCGCACTGCCTTATCGTTTCTTGTATAAAATAATGTGTTTATTTCAGAATTTGAAATGGGTGGCGAAAACCTGGCTATCGAATTCACAAACAACCCGCAGGGCGTGTTCTATCCTGGTAGCATGCTTGAGGGAGTAATTCTATTGAATCTCGACGAGCCTTTGAAGGTATTCAGTTTTGAATTCTATCTTTTTAATTTTTATTGGACATATTGAGAATATTATGTGAAGATGCCATAAAAATGCCTTCCATCAGCTTTTTAATTTTTTTTTAGGTTCGCCACATCACGGTGTGTGCGGATGGAAGAGCTAGGAATTATTGGAGTTGTTCGGAAAGTAGAACTGTTTCGGATGGAAATGGGTAGGTTGATTCGATTTGCATTTCTTCAAAGATCATCGAAACTTGATAAATGAATGTTAAATTTTCTTTACATTCCTACTAGAATGGTAAAAATTTCGAAGCTGGATCATTTTTATCGTCATTTACGTAATCTGCATGATTCTTAAGATGTTTTTTTTGAAAAAAAAAAACCGAGAATAACCTTATATAGATAAGGACTCCATATTCGAATCCTTCTCTCACACATTGACTTCATTCATTGAAGTATTTTTCTATTCTTGCCATTTTTCATAAATACTGAATTTTATAATTTCAGAGGCACTAAAACTGAATCGCATAGTGTGCCTTACTCCGCAGAAGTGATCTATGCGAATGGCAGCTCTCTTCTCTGGCAGAGCCCTACCGATTCGTCCTACCTGCCCGCAGGCAATCATCGCTTCTCCTTTATATTCCAAATTCCTGTGAACTGCCCGCCTTCGTTCGAGGGGTCCGGTTACGGCTGCATCCGATACAAGATTCATGTTGAGGTCGATAGACCTTGGCGATTCAACAAGCGATGTCAGAGGCTATTCACAGGTTTGAAAATTTGAATTGAATTAAAAGGGAATTTCATATTAAAACCACCACTGCCACTCGGCCAGATGAAATCAGTGACTTCGAAACTCCAACTAATAGATACTCTGAAACTGACTGGAAACCAGGGGTGGGCCGGGAGTGGGGGCCAAAATTCCGGAACCTTTGAAATATCTTGACAGCGGGACATTCTATCAAAAGTGGTTTTCAGCATTAATGTGCAGAAAAATTTTCTATATCAGGTAGAAAAAGAAATTGAAAATTCCTATTAACGGCACCGATTTTATGAACTAGGTTCCGGAAATTGCCGGAATCGGGACCGGAACCTAGCTCATAAAATGGAGAGAGTTAATCCTAATCTTTTGTTCTTTTTTGTATCTTGTAGAGAAAAATGTGCCCTATTAGGATGTCTAAACAGCTTTTCGATATCATTTTCTATATTCGAGATATTTCATCTACCGCTTAACTATAGCCCACCCCTGCTGGAAACGATTTGAAATTAATGATATCCATTTCATGGGGGATTCTATTTTTCTCCTTAAATGTGCGTATTTCAGTCTCGCCAGTATTCGATCTGAACACGATTCCGCAGTGCGCGATTCCAATGATGACATCGAAAGTCGAAAAGACTGGCATTATTTTGTTCCGAAAGGGAGCTATCAGCTTGGAGGTTGGCTTTACACACATTTCTTGCCACGAAGATCACATTCCTTTTTCAGTGTCGTCTGCCGAAACAGGGATTTGTGCCGGGGGAGGCCATCGTCGCTGAATGCACTGTCGACAATGCATCCTCCAAACCTGTTCATTTGGTTAGTAGAATTTTCTTCAGAAATATTTAATCTACATGATGCACCTAAGGTTTGAGAACATTTTCACATTATATTTAGAGTCCGCAAACATAATGTATACTAATTTTTTGCTCATCCAAAATTCATTTCTAAAGATGCAATTTTAGTTGTTTCTTCACAATTAGGAACTGAAGATTTACAGATAGGTGAAAAGAAATTTCAATACCTATGATTTGTTGAAGATAAGTTCCGATCCCAATTTTTAAAAAGAAATAAATTTCGCCCCTACCTGATACAAATTTCTACATTTCTTTTCTGAAAATTCTACTTAATTTTCAAATCAAGAACTTTTTATTGATGGTTAGATTTTCAGGCGAAGGCCAAAGTGATCCAGAACGCTCATTTCATTGCCTATCGTCATGGAAGCGGTTCTGCCACTTTCTACAATGGACATCACAAATCGTAATTACTGTTTATCCACTCATTTGATTGAGATTATTTTGCAGTTTCCACGAGAGCCGTTCCTCCAGCCGCGTGCTGGTGTCTACAGAGCAGGCCCTGCAAATCCCTCCCAAATCCAAGGGCTCTTTCGTTATCAAGCTGCCCATAGTCTCCACAGTGTCTTCCTTCAATTGCTGCCCCATAACCAAAGTCGAATACAGCTTCAGCGTGAGTTATTTTACTCTAATTCACGTAGTCTATTCTTACCAATTTTGTGAGTGGCTCGAGTATTTCAAAACTATCGTAAAATAGTCGCACGCTCTTTGAGGCTCAAAGATGAATCGAGCTAGCTGCCTTTTTTAGTTGAGAAATTAACAATGAATAAAATCAGAACACACTAATACCAGGAATATGTTTTTGCAGGTGAAGGTCCAGTCGGAAGCGATGCTCTCGAACACTGTTGAGAATCAGCTTCCTCTTATTATAGGTACGGTTCCACTCCAATTCCAAGCAGTTGCGGCTCCTGCTCCGAATGCGATTCCCTCCGTCTATCCCACTCTGCCTCAGAATGGAGGTACTCCCAGTTCGAGCAGCAGCAGCAACAATGGCTCTGTCTATCCCTCAGCCCCTGGCGTCGAATATCCTCAGCCCGGTGCACAAGCACCTCCCCTGCCTGGATGGATCGCGCCCCCGTCATATGAAGAAGCTTTATATGGAAATGAAAAGCCTCCTGCTTCGGAGGAACTCGATGTAAGATCTTTAAGGAAAATAGCTCTAGAGAATTTTTTTAAAAATTAAACCTGATCCCCATCCCCTAGTGTTTGGAACTAACATTCTTATTTCGTGTAGGAGTGGTAGCTACAGAGCGCCTCAAAAGTATGGATCACTAAAGATTTTTTTAAAACTCGAAACGAACAAGTAAAATAATAATGCTAAAGAAAAATTGCGCTTTTGCTATCCTCTAGAATAAAACATCAACGTCATGATTTATTTCATTGGGATCTGAGTATTCCATGTTCTATAGTCTAAGTTTCAAATATAAAAGCGGCCAGGATTTTTGCCGCCTTTTAGATAACATTTTGCATACGTGAAGATCAAATACGGGGTCAAGATAAGGTATTTTGAAGAGCAGCTAGACAAATATCTTTTTATCATCGCAAACTAAATTATTGAACCGTTTTCTTATTTCAGGGTTTCCTGCCCCGCTATCCTGTTTACAATTTGAGCAATGCGCAGCCGCAGACGGACACTTTCTACAGAGCTGAGCCGACTGCACCTCCTCCCATGAAGATGTAATTCGGTATTCACATTTTGTGACTATAAACCCGAACTCATAAGGCTGCATTGATCTTTTATTTAATCATGTTTTATCAATCATTCCATGGCATTTTTCCGTGATAATTATTATTCCGTACAAATCAACAATTTTATTCCACCCCGTTTGACTATCGTTTTGATCAACTGTCTGGTAAATAAACGTATAATGGAAATTGAAATGTTGTAATTCTCTGGTTCTTTTCTGGCTAATTGAATGGACTGCAATTGCATGGTTGCATCGATTTAGAGATGTAATTGGCTGCGTTGCAGAATGCGAGAGCCATGTATGTTTCATGAATGGATGGGAATCGCATCGTGCAATGTGAATTGTGCCCTTGCCATTGTCCTTCTCAATTCCCTCGCCTTTTCCTTCATCTCCTTTATTTGCTCATCTCCCAGGATTCTCATTATCATTTTATTTTATTTTCTACCTTCAATTTCGACACTTTTGCATCAATTCTATGAACAACACTTCGAATGACGGTTGGTTTGATAGGATTCTGCCTGATAATTCGACCGACGAATTCGTGGTGAGTCGTAATCAGACCTAGGGAGGACTTAAGTCAGGATGACCATGAGACCTACCTCCCATAATATTTCCTTTATTTTATCTCTAATGTTAAATTTTCACAAAATCTTTATTCGTAATAACGTCATAATGTAATTTCGCTCGTGCGACCTATCCCTCGTGTTTTTGAGTCAGACTCAAATGCTCCCTAGGTCTATAGTAATCAATTCATAAAACGTTTTGAATAAATGCTGGACTATTAGGCTTCATCAACACTACTTCCTTCGATATCATCGATCGAATATGAAGAGGGCGGGCTTTGGTAATGAAATCATCATGAATAGTTGGTGAAATATTTAAATCAGGTGTCCAACAGAGAATGTTGGCGGAACACGCTGTCCAGCCAATCAGTTCTTCTATTATCTGAAGTGCTGTGGAAATCTAAATAAAGAGTGCTGTTCGCATCTACGATATTGGGTGAGTCTAATCTTCAAGACGTTCATTTGACTCATGATATTTTCATCACTGCCACTTTGAAGTTGATCAATTTTAATATTATAAGAGTGACCAAAATCAACCGTTTTAGTATTAGAGCTAAATTGTTTCAATTAGATAGTAGTGTTGATTGTGGTGCTGCCATTCCTGCTGATCTGCTGTCCTTCGCTCTATCTGCTCAGACGGTGCACATTCCTTCGATCTAGAGAATCTGCAGAATCACGACGAAGGAGATCTTCAGCAATAGAAATGACTTCCACAACGAGAGACATTCCTGAGGAAAGTAGAAGTAGTGTTGCATTGTAAATTTTAGATGTTATGTTTTATTGGCTCATTCAATTATTCAATTAGTTATGATTCCAAAATTAACATCACATCTTCCACATGCTCATGTGGTCCGAGATAACGAAAATACCTTTCGAGTTGAGAATGCTGATTTTTTAAATTTCAAAACTTCTTTGATGACTTAATATAATTTTATCATTTGGAGTTATTCAAATTGATCGCTTCTAATTTATTAAAGCATTTATTTCTCTTGAGGTTAGAAATGTAAAATAGTGTGTAATTTGCTAATATTTTCACCGAAGTATTATTATGAGCTACAGAAATAGATTTTGCATAAATTTAACTTTTTCTGCAAGAATTGAGAAAGCCAATTATGAGATACATTGCAAATTTGTAAAATGCCTAACCATTATAATTTATGGATCGATCTAAATTTTAATTTAAAAGTGAATAGCGAAAATGTTTTGAGAAAAATAGACTAGATAAGTGACGTCGATCCAGATAGCTGAAAATAGAAGGCAAAGCCACAGGGTGTTCATTTATAATTTTCCCATTTATTTTTTGAATAGTAATTATTTCCAAAAACGGTCAATGGGAATCAATTCTCGGGAGTGGGAGAAATGTGAAAATGCATGGTTTCAACCACTTTTCAGCTACAGCATACCCTCGGCATATCGGTAGCAAAGTCGAATTCCAAGTTTCTCCTTAACATTGAATCTGCGGTTTTTCGGACATAGAAGCTTTCGGATCAATGGAAATTAAAAACGGTTTTCAGATTCGGAATCAACATAAAATTCTGTATATTTTACATACTGAACTTTGTCAAAATCAATAGAATACAGTTTTTCGATTTTTGCGGCTAAATCCGAAAAATGGCCGTTACCGGTATGCTCGGGTTTGCCCTAAAATGGAAATAGGTGAAACCATACATTTTCATATTTCCCCCACCCCCGAAAATTAATTCCCATTGACCGTTTTTGGAAATAAATATTATTTTAAAAATAACTGGGGAAACTATACATGAACACGCTGTATATAAGGATTTAGAAGAGGAAGAAGGCAATCGTTACAACATTCGTTCCTTCGTTTTTAAGATTATTTTAATATAGATAAAAAATTTTAAATAATAGAAGATGATCATAATTTTAAAATTTACAAATTACTACAATCGACTTGAGTAATTAGGAAAAATTTAGTGAGATCATTTAACACCGTTAATTAATTAGTTAGTTTAGAAATTTAACATGAATTATACCACTTTCTACAATTGAACCCTTTGTGATCCATGAACTTCTCGTTTCTCCAACAACTGAGCATATTCAAACAGCAATGCCAGAATCACTGTGAGAGTCGCATGTGCTAAACATTTTTAATTGGTACATATTCATTATTGATTTTCAATTCTTTCCATAATTTATGTATAGTCTTTTCATAACAACGAATGAAATGGATATTTCATATTTTATGCACCTTCGTTACTGCCATACCATAGCTAGGGATTTATATTGGAATCCGTGAGCTTGGTCTCATCCATTTCTTACGTCGATGTGGAAGTGACAGTATGTAATTGGATTTTATAAGCTATGCAGATCAATGTTTATAACTTCATAAATAATTGTATGATTTTGCATAACTTTTAGTGACGGTGACTAACAAATTGAGACTAAACTAAAAGCACGAAACTTGGCGTGTAGTTTGCAGTATATTTTAGGAATTCATAGATTCAAGGGTAGAATGATTCCTAGAAACTAATACTTTTGTCAAGTTTCTTGCTTCTGTTGGTCAAGCTCACAACGCAAAAATAAGTATTCTCTCATGGTAGTGTGGTGTAGTGGATAGTGAGTTAGATTTTCGTCCTTTCTTGGCTGATAAGCGAGATATCTTTATAGCTGAGAGAGCGTAGAGAAGCTAGAAAAGAGTCGATTTCTGGGAAAACTAGGGAAATAACTTTTGAACTTCGATATTACGCAATGCATATTTTGTATTTTCAAATTTTCGCATCAATCTATCGATCGTTGACAATAATAAGTATTTTCTTAAGTCACACTAATTTCAAAATAATTACCCAGCTGTCTGTTCCTCGTTGATGAGTTGCGAATCTCGACTCGTCAGCAACTCATCAGGAGCGTAAATTACATCGTCAGAACTGTGTTCAGATAATTTACCCTGCAAATGGCGCAAGTGAAATCATTCAGTTCATTTGGACAATTTACCTGATTGACAATCATGGAAATGGTTGATCGCGTAAGACTATCACGATCATAATCACCTAAATTATGACGATTTTTAAAGCTCGTTTAGATTTTTGCATATATTTCAGAAATGCGTAGTGACTAAATAAATGACGAACTTGTTTAAGTTTATCTCGCGAAAGAAAAAAAAGTTGAATTTTTGCGGGTGATCAAAAATGTGACATTGAGGCAAAATAATACAGAATTGAAATCACATTTTAAATATCCTCTAAATCAAGATTTTGAACATCCTAATGAGGAGAAGCAAGACGTATTTCCAGCAAACGTTATGACAATTCCAATCGCTTACTGTGCGAAGAAGTCGACAGTCTAGCTTCGGGAGGAATACCCTGCAGTCCGGAAGCGGGTCTGTGAGTTGGCGTAGTGTTGTTAGCCGTCCTGCCCTGTCGCATCTGCACTCTGCCACTTCTGCTCGTGTCAGGGGGAGTCTCCGATGCCTCGGCACTGCCCCCCTCTCCGTTCCCACTCCCGAATTTGTACATCATCACATCGATGCTCCTCATCATGCTGTCCTTCTCCTCCATTATCACCATCGATTGCCGCTTGAGTTCATCGTTTTGATGCACGAGAATTCTAAATATTTGATGAATATTCTTAAACATTTCTAAATTCAAAATCCCACTTTTCATGGATAAGTTTCTGATCGAGTGTCTGCTTCAATTCGTTGACTTTATGCTTGAGCTTGCTGATTTCGAGATCTTTCACGGGGATTTCCTCAACCCTCAATGCGATTTGCTGATATTTCTGGCGTAACTCTTTCATTTCTGAGCTCTTCAATTCCAGCGCAGTTTGCAAGGAGTTTATTTCCTTCGACAGCATCTAAAATCCTTCTTCCTTTCCACCTAACTCCCAAGCTTACCTGATTCCTCTGATCGCTATCATTTGCGAGAGCAGTCTGCAGTGCCTTCTTATCATTCTTCAGCTGCTCAGCGACCTTCTCGATCTCGGCCACTTTCTCGTCCAAATCAGCCACCACTTTCTGATGTCTTCTGTTCATGGCCTCCATTTCTGCTTCGTGCCTCGATTTCTCGTCTTCCAAATTCCTCTCGTATTCTTTTGCTTTCTCAGCCAACTGAAATGTAAAGATGGCAATATGTCAAAACATAGACTGGAAAAGAATAGCCGATAAACAAATTGCTTTTAAAAGTATCCTATGCTAGAATTTAATTGATACTTTTCAAAGACAGATAAATTGAGACAGAATAAAATGCATACAAATTCATGATAAACTTGATGGTATTTCAACGATTTAAGCAACGATCTTGACGCTAGATTAAAAATTACACATGGAAAATTTCGAGTATTCAGATTTGTGTATCATTTATCGTCTCAATCAGTCGATCTTCGACAATAACACTTAATGCTAATGTCGCACGAGTTGAATTTATGTGTCGCTTCTTGTTTCGTTTACTTGTTATTCATAATAAAAATCATAAAATGAGCTAATTTTACCTGTGCATCGAATTGCTGCTTGGTCCTCTGCAGAGAATCGCTGTGACTCTTGGAGACTAAAGCGAAATAGGTTAGATTGGGGACTAGGCCAATGAGGACTAGCAGAATGTGGAGAGGCACATTCGGAGAGCCACGATCGCAGTTCAGAATGGTGGAGAGGGCATAGATCAGAGACAGGCTGAACAAAGTGGAGTGCAAGAAGGGACGCAGGTAGTGACGCACTCGAAGCATAGTCAATAGGAGTAGATTGAAGGGTAATGGTATGGATTGAAATGGAAGAGAATGGAAGAGGGAAGAGAAGAAGCAGTGAAAGGTGTTGAAAATCTCGCATTGCCTCCATATCTGCCTGTTCTGGCTGTTTGGCCCTCTGCCCTCACTCTCACTTCCCCCATTCCTCGACGGTTTGCCGATAGCTGGGATGAAGAGGAGATGGATATCGGAACCGAGAGGGAAAATGCAAT
>LIAE01006521.1:244630-256608 GCA_002287525.1 Diploscapter pachys | reverse complement strand
CACGCTCACTCATCACTATCATGAACGTGTCGCGTTGTTTCGTTGCACGGTGCAATCGTTTCAGGGAAACCGTACCTAGAAATTATTCGAATTCATATTTTCTTCAGATAGAAGATATTAGGATCTTTGATTGTTCACTTTAGAATGTTTGAAAATTTCATTGCTGAATAGTAGCGACGAAAAGATAAGTCTATCTTTTCTTGAAAATCTATGGCACAAGAATAATCTTATCACATAATATAACTCTCTTCACTATCATAATCCTACAAAATTGACTAATAGAAATTTGCAAGTTGATGAAATTAAACTAGATTTTAAAAATAATAAAACGAAGATAAAATTACAGCGGTAGGATTCGATGATTGAAGAAATCTATAGATCAGAAAAGTAAAAGGGGATGGTGGAGAGGAAATTTGCATAGAAATCCGAACAGGGATGCTAAGGATGAGCGACTGCAGATTCTCTATAGAAAAAAATGAGAAGCTACAGGGATTTTCCAAACCACTGCGTATGGATTTAATCTAGACAAGTTTTTGGTTTTTTTTTTTACTTTTAACATAGGTTTATGGAGGAGAGAATTTTGAATATAAGTAGATTAGCAAATTTATGAAATATATCATAGCTTCTTCCTAGAAGATATACATGAATTATCTTAAATCGCACATTACAAGGATAGAGAAGATCTTCGGCAAGTATCATAATCTTTAAAAATCACCAGAAATTCATTTTGTGCAAGGGTTGATCTAGGACTTTGGTAAAAAAGCCACAATACTATGCAAATTGAGGATGAAGAGGGCTGGCAGAAAGACAAACTCGCCGACACTCGACACTAGCAATAAAATAAAACAAAGCTGAGATGTGCCGGGGTCATAAAACAAGGAAGGGGGAAGTGATTGAACAAAGCGTTATAGAAGAATGGAAGAAGGAACGTACCAGGAGGTAGATGGGAGGCCGCTTTGACTCGTGGATGGACTGGGGCCGAGGACGAAGAGCCTGGGGTGGACTGGGCAGAGGCACGCTTCCCGCCTGAGAAACTGGACGTAGGAAATGAAGTCGGTTTAGCGGCCACTGATTTCTTGTCATTAATACCTGAAACGAAACAAATGAATGGAAAAAGAAATAACTTGGGGAAATAGTTGTAAAACTTAAAAAGGAGATGTCGTTAGAATTATAGTATTTTTCTTTTTACCAATGATAAGAAACTGAAGATCAGAAGTGCGCAAGTTTAACTTTAGGAATAACGAAATTTTCAATAATTTTTAACTTACTTGAAAACTGAAATTTCTATTTCTATCTTTGAAAATATTAATTTTTCTATATCATCAGTGAAAATGTCGAGCCTTCGACAAATTAAATTTACCTTTATTAGTAGCAGCCCCATCAGATGCATTGTGGTTTTCCTCTTTGCTACTAGCCAGTGACGCCTTGCTGCTTGCAAGTTTCGATTTTGGCGGCTCTTTTCGTTCTGGAAGTGAATATTTAGGGTATTAGAAATTTCGATCAGTTATTTCTTGATTCTGTCAAATTGTGACTAATAGAAATAAGTTCCCAAAATAATGGCATCTTAGTCCGACTAAATTAAGTTGAAAGAGTATTGAAAATATAAATGCAGGATTAGCTCAAATTCATAACTTTTTAGGAAATACTTTACATTTAGTCTCGTCTCGTTTTATATAAGTGGTTGATAACTGGATCTACCTTTGGCAGGAGGAGCTTCATAGAGTGGTTTTCTTTCCTTCTTGGGTCGTTCCATAGGCGCAGCAGCGGGTTCATTCACCGTTTTCAGTGGCTGTTTCGGTTTCTTTTCTTCTTTTGTCTGCGGCTTGATCTCGCTCATTCCTAAATTCGAAAAATTCATAAAGTAATAATGAAAAACCAGGTGATGATATCTAAGTTTGCAAATTTAATTTCAAAAAAAGGCCAGACATAGTCGTGTTAGAATGTACATTTGTACAAATGTATTGCCTGGCCAGTGCCAGTGCCAGAATGCCTCTGCAGCTGACTGACAGCTTTCTTCCTTTTCCCCTGTTTTTTTCTATTTTTTCTCGAAACGATTGAACGATTCAAGCGGGAGATGCTTTGAAATTTGAATAGAAAAGAAGGATACTGCAGTGAATGTGGAAGGGAAGAGGAAAAATATGTAAATGAAAGTAGATGTGGAAAGTAAAACTGGTTGAGGTATCTGATGGGCGGCTGCTAGAGAGGATGGATTAGATACGCAACGATTCACATATCTCCAGGCTCACCACACCCAATCACATCATTTATTGAACAACCTGGTATTTATCCGAGTTTTCATGATTAAGTTATCACATAATTTCTTGCAGATTATTATATCTTCAAAATACATTCGTCTTACAAGGAGAGCTTACCTAACACATCATACAGCCTCTTGATTTAATTTTTCCCAATAGGGGTTTTCAGTGGTCCTGAACACGAATCTAACATCGAAAAGTATAACCGTTACATTTTTGGTCGAGGAAATCCATAAAAATATCGCAATGTAGAAATGGAAGGAAAATAATGTATGCTGGTTTCTGGTTTCTAATTTCAATTTTCACTTTCCTCGCGTTATAAAACAATGTTTTGGATACCCAAGGGCAGAAAGAACAAGATTGAACTTTTTAATTTCAGAATCGTTATCACACGTCTAAAACACGGTGGAAAACATTATTCTAAAAAGCGGTATGACAATTAGGTGAGCTCTCCCCGTTTATTTTGTGGAATAGGTTATTCAGGATTTTATTTCCCCTAAAAATATTGATTACCGTTCTGCATACATATCATCAAGAAATATTATTAAGAAATAAAAGTCATTAAAAAATTTCTAAATAATCTGCGCGAAATCATGGAACAAATTAAGCCGAGAAATGAGTCCCATAAAGATGTAGAGGACGTTGATGCTATGTAGAGAGGTTTTAGAAGGCAGACCGAGGCGCGAATGAAAGCATTTGTCAGTTGACAGATTAGAGTATTTATAGATCAGAGGTGAGATATCTAAGGTTAGATATGCAATTAGATAAGGATGAGATTACTATATACGAATTATGTCCTAACTAATTATTTGATTTTTGCATCCATTAAAGTATTCAAAACGTTTTATCTATAACTTTAATGGTTGATTTTCACTTCCCAAAATTGCCTATCAGAAATATCAATGAGCTTAATTTGTGCAGAGTGGCTGACATTTCGACTCAAATGGTGCAATTTCTGCACAAAACTGACATTCTTTTGGGAATCGAGGAGAAGAAAAACATCGATTGCCTGTGGGATGCTCTACAAAAAACGAATAAGGATGGGAGAAAGGGAGGGAATCTTTATGCATTGAAAAAGAAATGGAAATGAAGAAATTGTGAGGCATAAGGATAATCTTCCATTGTGGAGAGATTAGCTCGAAATATGAAATTTGAGAATGTTTTTCCCTAAAAAATAAAATAGAATTCTTAGAAGAAAACAGACCAATACGAAGTTAGAATAAGGTGCGACTATTTGCGATTTTCCAGAAAAAAAGAGGAGAATTTGCACGAAAATAGAGGATAATATATTGCAAAGGGATTAGCTGAACGAACGAGGGGAAATAAAAGAAGAAAAACAGTCGACGAATAGACTATTAGGAGAGAAAGGGAAGGGGAAAAGGAATGCCCAAGGGTCACAAAGAAAAAGGAAAGAAAAAAGCACTTGAAAGAGCACGCGGACTGACCGGCTTTGAATAAGGATGAAAGGGGAAGAAAATGAAGAGAAAAGCGCGAAAATGCAGAGGAAGATGAAGAATAGTGCATTGTTTTAGTAGAGAAAAATAGACGGAAACTTATTGCCTGATCAAAATATCATGGTTTATAGAAATTTCAAAAATACGACTATTCTAACCAAAATCTCATAAAATATAACGCGTAGATAAAGAATGAATCAAAAAGTACAAATGCCTGACCTTGTCCATCATGCTGATTCTCCTGCTGCTGCCCTCCCCCGTTCTGTTTCTTCTCCTGTGTCGCAATCACGGGAATCGTCGTCGTCACTTTGCTCTTCACTTCTCTCTTCGGCTTGTTCTTCTCTGCCTCAATGGAAGCCTGAACTATTCTCATTTACTCGGTAAATTATCACTTTTCCTGCCTTGAGTTGTTCCATCATGAGTTGATGTTTGGAAGGAGCCTTCGGTTTGACGGGGAATTTTGGCGCGGGAAGGGCCGCTTCTTTCAACTGAATTTTCATCTTCATAGATTTGTAAAATTGGAAATTCTCATTTTAGGTACCTTTTTAGTCCTCGGAGTTTCCTCATTCCCTTCCTCTTTCTGCTGCTCCTTTTCCTTTTCCGGTTTCATGGACATTCTTTTCGATTCACTGCTCGCTGCCTAAAATTCCCCGAATTTGTCGATTCGTGCCATTTTCATCCAGTCATGAACAGACTTTACTATACAGAAGCGAGTTTTTGAAAGTGAGCTCTGTTGAAAAATAGGAAATGTTAGCCGAGAGTGCTCGGTTAAAAACGAGCTGGCAGTCAAAAGGGAAACTCGGAGATGAACGAATGAAGGACATGGAGAGAAGGGAGGGAAGGAAGGAGAAAAACAGGGGAAGGAGTGAAAAATTGATAGTGAGAGCTGGGAAAAAGTGGAAAAGTGGGAGAAAATGTTGTAAGAGAAAGGGAAAAGGAGTTGTATCTTCCACTCGTCCCTTCTCTCATTCATCTGCCCCAGGGGATCACATTTCACTCTTCCTCTCCTCTCTCTTTCTCTCTCTCTCTCTTTCTTCTCTTTCTTTATCAGTCCGTATTCCTTATCATTTGATCATTACCTTCCCCTTCCCTTTCCACTTGCCGACTCCCGATTGCAGTTATTCTCGAATGGACTCATTGATTGGATTAGAAGTAGGATGTGATTGGTGGTGAATGGGTTTATTGCGATGAGAAATCAACAACTATTCCTTTATAAAATGACGAGCAAAAGTTTGGAACAGTGGATAAATTGTCAGTTGGATTTTTCCAAATAGTAATACAGGGTGGTCTTTTATAATTTAAGACATATTTCTTGAATAATATTCTTCCCGATTAATATTTTTGAATGCAGTCAACGAGATCTTATTCTCCTCAGAGGAGAAACTCGGAAACTATAATTTGACCCGTTTTCGTCTATGAGTAGACCGTGGCATAGATAGGGGATGCTTTGGCTTGACTATAGGAGTAACCTGGGTTTTGCCTATACTGAGATTAAGATCTCATCTCTATCCATGCTCCGGGTTAGCTACTCATAAAAAAGAAAAGGTAAAATCGCGTATTTTCGGAGTACCCCTTTGAGGAAAACTATATCTCGTGGACTGTTTTCAAAAATTATTCCTTGGGAAGAATTTTATTGATGAAAACCTACTAAATTATAAGAGATCACCCTGTAGTTTAGACCAAAATGAAATAAATAAAAGTGACTGATTTATGACTTGCCATAGCGATTGTTACAAGCTTTTGTGTATCTCGATAGTTAATTGATCTAGTATCTAATTTTCTTACCTTCGCATTTGTCTGCGCCTGTGTCTGCAAGTGTCCATTGCTCGTATTTCCATTCGCATTCTTCTGCCCGTCGACATGGCCACTTGCATTCTTAACTGGTGCGCCTGTAATTATTGATTAGGTTGAAAAATCACTTTGAATATTATTTTCGTCAGATGAATTGGAGTTCCGAATGAATAGTAATGTCTGTAAATGGTTTAGATAAAAGAAAATGAAGAGGTAAAATTTTCAGTGAAAGATACAACAATAATGTGTTGAAATGAAAAGGAAAACGTCATTTTTAGAACTAACCATTTACGAGACTCACGTTCATATGCTTGAAAGAAAATTACCATTTTGTATTCGATTGTGGTTGGAATCAGCAGCAGCTGTAGAATGAGGTTGTTGAGCAGCAGGTTGAGACGACTTGTTGACAGGCAGAGGCTTGACTTCGACCAGAGGAGTCTTCTGATCGTCGTCTTCAACAATCGGCAATTTCTCCTTGCCAATTCGTGACTTGTCCACAACGAATGAGGAGCCCACTAAAAGCGGAATATTTTCAATAGATTTCTGCTAATCCTGCCATTTTACTGACAATGAGCATTTTATAAATGTATTTGGAATTTTTCAGTTGCTTGAATACTACACACTTGAGTTATTTTCGGTGAGACATTCATATACTAATGAGAAAATGAAAAATTTCGATGAACAACTTACTCGGTTGATCTTCCTGCTCCGAAGTGGAGCTGCCACTTTCACTGGTCTGCTCGACATCGACGATGCTCTTGAGTGCAGGCACGGCCATCAGATCCTCCTCTCCATCTTGCAGCAGGGCAAACTTGATCCAATTCACATTAGAAATCATATCAGAATAAGTTAATGCTGATGTAGATGATGACGATGTGATTCTTTCCATTGGCATTTCAATTCACTGCCTGACTTGTCTATGTGTTGTTTCTGTTTGTTTTCATGAATCGGCAACATCAAAGAAAATCAATTAGCCAAATGAGATAACTATCGCGCGTTTTGCGTTCTGAATCGAATCGCCCAAAAGAGGAATTCGTGAAATAAAATCTCATCGTCGTGAAGAATCGCGTATCGTCAAGAATGCTTCAATCAGTTAGCTTGAAAATGTTCAAAGAAAAATTCACATCATATCGTATCTTTTCATTCTCGATATAAAAGACTTATTTCAGCAAAAAACCCTACTCACCCCTTTTCTAACAGTGTAGGTATATCTGGAGTTGATCATCGATGCATCTACGTCACTCCAAGAGCCAGTTGAAAACTGAAAAGTTCTCCATAATCAAAGTGATAAAAAGAGGTTTTATAAATTTAGGACTTCTGAAACGATAGTATTAGATATGCTACATTATTGGAATTCTCGATAGTAGGAATTAGCTAAATTTATCGTAAAAATCTTCAATCAACCATATCAAAAACCATACTTCAATCGAGGAGCTATTTTTAATACTTTTTTTTATTAAATATTGTGAAAATTAGTTTACGTTTTTGAATTAGCTGATTCAGCTTGTATTAGAGCAAGTTAAGTTTGAGCGTTGTTTGTAGCGATTATTTACTGCAAATAAGATCAAAAAGCGTACGGTTGATCCATCCATGTTGATGTCGGAAATGAAGGAGGAAGTCATTGGGTCGTCGCCAGAAGTCGAGGATTCCATCGATGAATCGCGATTCTGCAGCTGCTGCTGAATGGAGCGCAGAGGCAGAGCAGGCAGGGCTGAGCGAGACAGACGGTTCTGAAATGCAAGGACAAATGTTAGAGTGCTGAAATCACACAAACTAATAATTAGTTCAAGAAATTAGTATTTTTGATGAAAACACTCTATTTCCGTGAATAAACTTAAAGTAAAAAAAACGACTGTATTGAGAATTAGAAAATGCAAAGCATCTTCGTGAAAAGGAGGCAAGAAATAGAGGAATGAGACTGTTTCGGCCAACGAAGGAGGATTGCAGGAAGAGGAAAATAAATATAATAAAAGATGAAGACATGATCTCTAGAGTCAATAAAATAAATGACGAAATGATGAAGGAATCGTTGATTTGAGAAGTGAAAGAATTTGGAAGCGCGGCAATTCAAGGAGAGATTGAAGGTAAAGGAATGCTGCAAAAGGGCAGGGCAGTTGCGAATTCAGGTTGTCAGGGAGATTCGGGGGATTTGACTGGATGAAGAAACATGTAAAGGGGAAGCTGTGAAGAGGAGACCAACTGAATGGACTCTGCTCGCACGGAATGAAAGACGAAAATTGGCAGATAACAAATGAACACATGAGATGAAAATGCCTGACTGGTTTCGCTGTAATGATAACCTCATTGCTCCCAACAACACCTTTCATCTTTCGACACACAAAAGAGAGTTATTGATTTCGTATCAAAGAGGCTCATTAGTTGTTTTTTTCAGAAATTTATTATGTAAGTTTAGAACAGAGCTGGACCAAGTTTCGAATTCGTAAAACCAGAAACTTCTGATAAATTATAGGGAGGGAAAAACTTGCGAGTTCGCTTCAAAAGCAAAACTTGTGAAAATTAGAAAATTGACATCGATTTGCTTCAATTAAAAAAAAAAAAAATAACGACTATGTCCAACTCTGATTTAGACAAAAAACCTCAGTTGTTATTTTAACACAAACAAACAAGAAAATGACTTACTTCTGTAATTTTCGAAGGACTTGGCTGTGCAGGCTTCGGAACGGCACCGTCGATAGTCACTTTGTAAAGAGGGGCGAAAATGCCTCGACCTTGGGGACACATAAAATACGATACACCTGAACGCGAGGAAAGATGAAAAATGGGGAAGTGAATTGGAATAATCCGCTCACCCGAATAGGATCCATCGTGTTTGCCAGGGGAGTTGATGAGCTCGATGCCACAAAACAGACCATCCTTGCCGTGAATCACGCCAACATAACGAAGAATACCTGAAAGAGGGTATATATATCAAAGTTCGAAGGTATTCATCCTTTCAAATTGCCCACCTTTCCCGCAGCCCGTCACATTGACCAGCTTGCCGACATCGTGCTGTGTCACGACCGACTGCTTGTTGTCGGTCTGGAAATTGAAAAATTCAAAATCTTTTTGATCTTCAAAACTGTCGAGAATAAATCAGATCCTAACATTTTAGTAAACTTCACTCCGGTTCGAAAAATTTCCCCGAACAGACTTAAAAGTTTCAGTTTTCGAAATGAAAATTTTAAAAAATGAAAGAAAATAAAGTGACCAAAATTTTTCAGAAAAGAAAAGACAGACACGAAATTTCCACATGTCATTGAATCGGAGACTCCGATTATAAAAATTTCTGGTGGTATGTTTAGAATGTCGACTCGATTCTAACTTTCAAAATTCAATTCTATCCTATCACTGTACTTCAATAATTTGTTACCTGTTGCATGTGAGACTTGTGCATTGTGCCAATTTAACGATGAAGGACTAAATTCCAGATTGTCACTATCCAATGCAGGTTCATTCCGTCATTTCTTCAGGCAAATACCAGCCTGAAACTGAAACTTGAAGTCGCAATAATAGACGGGAAGCCGAATTGCAACAGATCGCGTGAAAATGCGGTAAATCGATGAACGAATTAGGGCCAATGTAACTGTCAAAGTTGAATGCAAAGAATGCGAAAAGTTGAAGAGTCGAGAGGAAATTGATATGAATCGAAAAAGACAGAACAAGAGAATTAGAGAGAGAGCGAGTGGAAGGGGGAAGTCCAATGGAAATTGGCGTGTCATTTTTACTCAAACTAACCACAATAATCAATGGCAATGCATGCTGTTGCAGGGCAGGGCAGAAAGCAGAGGAACAGAAACTGGCGAAAATGTCAGGTTTGCAGTAAAAGTCATGAAAAAGTGACGAGTCGACAACTTGCGAACTAGGAAATACGAGAGCAGAGAGGGAGAAAAACAAGATGGGGCAGAGAAAAAGAGGAGTGAGAGTGGAGTTCGCGTGGAGGAAAGTGGCAAAAATGGAAACAAAATGTGACAACCCAATGAATGAAATTTCAATGAATACTTTTGTCAAAATAGAACATCCTTTGCGAGTCATAAAAACATGAAAGTTAAGATTGAAACGAATAAAATCGAGTAAAGGAAAAGAAAAAGCCTTAACACGGAGGAGAAGAAGCGCAAAGTGGGTTTCATTCACTGAAAAGCAATGCGAAGATTTCAAAATTTCTAGATCGGATGAAGCCTAAACTTTTCTCATTCGCCCAGCAGTTTCATCGTATGATGCCGTTTTCATGGGTCAGTCTTCTTCCATCGCTTCTTCTTCTCCTCTGCCTGCCTCACTGGGAGCAGCAGCAATTATTCTCCATCTCTGTTTTCTCTATCTTAGCTCACAGTCTTCCCTTCCCCATCTTCAATGCCATTTCCATCTTTCCTCCCGCATATTTCTCCGTTTCCATTTCGATTCGTCGTCCTCGGAGTCTTTTAGAGAATTTCGCAATTTCATCCTCCCCTGCTGCATCTCTAAATGGAAGAAGCTTCTGCTGTTCTTCTAATGAAATGTGCATCACACTGTCTTTAGCTATAAACCCATTCAATGAAATGTAAACGACGAAGGGCAATAAAGTCAAATGAATTCTGCTCACACCAGAGGAGGAGTTGCGAAAAGTGAAGCCGAGGTTTCAATTTTCCAAATAAACGATGAAGATCTAATTGAAAATGAAAAGCACGTCTAGATCGACAACAATTCCTTGTCTGATTCAAACTTTGTCAACGTATCCAATGAAGATCAGCTTTAGAATGTGTACCAATGTCCTAAGTCATGGAATAATTATGCAAATTCTCCCTTTATGCATTGGCCAATGACTAATGATAGACCTGTGAAATGCCCGAATGTCTTGCTGCTCATAAATCCGTGCAAATAATGGGAGTTATTTGGCATGAAAATGGGACAAACTGAATGAAAGAGCCGAGAAGAAGGGGGAAGATTGGATTAAGATTGGAGAAGGAGATACGCTGGTAGAAGGAGTAACGAAGCAGAACTGCATGAATGGAAGAAGAAATTGATTCGTATGGCCGAGTATTTACGACAAAAATGACATGCAAAACTGTAATGGAAGACGAGCGAAAGTTGCCTGAAGAAGCTGGAAATGAGAAGAGAATGAGAGAAAATGAATGAATGAATGAATTAAAAGGGAGGGGAACACAGGTGAACAAACAGACAAACACGCAAGTCGAGGGAGACCAAGACCTTCCGCCAAAGAGCGCAAATTAAGAAGGCTCAGCTCACTACTATAAGTTCGCAGGACTATCTATAACATTAACCAACGTAATCTGAGATTAAATTATAAGTGACTTCTTGTGACATACTATTTGGTAAAGTTATAGAAATCCCCTGATGTAAAAAGATGTAAAGTAGACTGAAAAATATAAATAAAATATGAATGTCATATAAAAATTCAGTCTATATGGATCTAAAAAGTCGGAGATGCAGATCAAGTTTCGGCTTTTTTCCAGAGAAGAGTGATATAACTCGTATTGACACTTGGCTGACAGAGGAAAGAAGTCACTGAATGCAAAAATGCACACGCAGAGGCAGAGAGCAGAACTGCTGCAGCCCATAGATGGAAAGAGAGAGCAGGGGAGGAGGAGAAGGAAAGGAGAGAGCAGAAGCAAGTCTCTAAAGGGGAATACGAGGAATAGCCGAGGCAACAGAATCAATAGGATCCTCACCAACGACATGAAAAATGAAATGCAAATGGAAATTCGACACTCGCTGAATTCGATATATGACGCTGACTCGAGTCAGGTAATTTTTGCGTGTTACGTAAATAAACACACTGACATGAAGGTTGTAATAAAAAGTGATATGTAATGTCACGATATAATGAAAAATGCGAATGCAAGTATTCCATTATATACAATCATTAATAACAGCTAAAAATTTACAAAATGTCATGTCTTCTTCAATGACTAACGACAAGGTGTTATCGCAAATTATCATCTATTCTAGCCAAATTATTATTGAAGATACTAGTATTTAAAGAGGGAAAATTACGTTTAGTATTCGAAATAAATGAGGCTTATATTTTGTATCTTTACTAAGTTTTTGCATATAAACCATTATATTCTGAATCGAGATCAACTAGACGAAGGTGAGGTTTGAGATCATTGATGACAGTAAATTAGCATTCTAACATAATTATTTAGAGCCAAATTACATATTTACTGATCAAGTAGATTAGAGTAGCAATGTAATTATAAATTTCGCACTCGTTAATGACGAAACTATTCAATGCTATTATTTTTTTAGATTATTATTTAGGCATTATCACTAGTTCATTTTTAAATTTCGATCAATCGATAAAGGTCAGCTTTCAAGTATTACAGGATGAAAGACAGTCTATTCATAAAAACAGTAAATTATGCTTAAATGATTTATTCAACTGATAAATGAATAAATAAAATATATAAAGTAACACATTTAACTTTTATCTCTACTATCTTCCTTCTTAACTTTTTCTTTCTCCAGTCGTTCCTGCAAAGTA
>LIAE01006521.1:151266-238595 GCA_002287525.1 Diploscapter pachys | reverse complement strand
TGAGCAGAGATTTGCTCAGAAATCCGAGGACTCGGCGATGCAAATAATCCAGTGATATGCTTCGAAATCTGTCGGATCATTGCCCAACTCACAACTCAACCGGAAATAGGAACGGAAAGACGAAAAGAGAAGAAGAAGACGAAGTGATGGCACAAGGGACAAATGGAGAAAGAGGAAAGATGCATTTGGGAAGAATTACTAATGAAGCAGAAAACAAATGAACGGAGCTGACAAATATTGCGGGGGAAACGGACTCCGAAGCGATAGCAAAAAGGAGATGCATCAATATGGAATTTGTGATCAAAATCGGAATATTTGAAATCATTTCAAGCAAAATTTGTTTAAATTTGAGCTTCGAAGAAAAAAATTCGAAAGGATAAGTTTGAAGTCAACTAATCTAGATACAAAATTTTATAGTAAAAGACTTCTGAAAATTAAACAATGAATTATATGTTCGATTTTCAACAAACTACGGTACTACACATGAAAGAACGAAAAATCAGGCAAAATGATGAAAATTTCACGAAAATTCAAGGAAAATTGAAAAAAAGAGTCGAATATTCAAACAACAACTGTGCGAAAATAAAGTGAATCATTCTCGTTTCAGTTTCATCCATTCGTTGATGAAAATCGTTATTTTTCGCTAATTTTGAGTTGTTTTCTGCGTAAAGTAAGCAGGGAAAGAATTGTGCCGAGCTTCAGAATCGTGAAGAAGTGTCTAGTTTAATGCAGGGGATTAGAAAAGTAGATTTAAAACGACTGCAACTGCAAACAATCAGGGATTCTAAGTGGATTAATGAGATTGGCTTGACCTTTGCAAAGATAACAGGAAAAGTAGTTATTTTGTTGCATGCAAGTTCAAAAATCGGGGAAGTGGCTGGTTTAGAAAGAAGGAAGAAGCATCAATAAAAATGGTAATTGGGTGTTGGGTTGATGTGATTGCTGTTCGGAATTAGGCAGGAGTGAGACGGGATGTCAGTCAGCTTTCAGACAGCTCGCTGCCCGACTGCGAACACACGCAGTCCATGCAGCCACCCATCTGCACATCTCCACATATCCACATCTGCATACGTACCATCTCTGCTTCTGCCTCTCCCTCATCCATCTATCCATTCCATTGCCTTTTTCGTTCATTCCGCATCTTTCTCTTTCTTTTCCTCTTCAACTCACATTTTCTCTTTCTCTCGTAAAATTGCCTGGCTTCCCTTCTTCCTTCCTCCTTGTCTGCAATAACCCCGCCCAAACCACCCCTTTCCTCTGCCGCACGTTTGCAGATCCTAACAGAGGGAGGAGTGGCTTTCCATACGATAAACACTGGCCTAAATTCGGTTTCTCTTCGATTTTTCTCGATTTTCGATTATCTTTCGTTCCGAAATTCTTATCACCGTGTCAGGGATATTGGTCCGATCATTGTCTAACTCATAGTCAACTATCCCATGAAATTGTCACCGTTTTGCCCCGAATTATTGATTTTTCCTTCGCGAATGATTTTTTCCTCCATCTAAATTTCCTCGAAACTGCATTTTTGTCATTTATTTCTGGACTAAAGTTGAGTTAATTACGTGCATCTGGTGGTGTCGAAATTCCTCAGAAGTTCCGGTGCAAAAACCTTCCTGCACTTCCATTCATTTACTCAACTTTTTGTCCAGGAAGTCCGATAATTTGCATCTTTATTTCTAATTTTTTTTTCGAGTAATTGGGTCAATTAGCTAGCTGCTAATTAACTCAGTTTCTAAGCACTGCATTATGCGGCCAACATGATGTTTTTGATGGGGAGAAATTGTTATACTTTCATTGTCAATTTTTCTTGTTGAAATGTGTCGAAATTTTCAACAGTTCTCATTTGAATTTATATTTTCTTTCAGAACAGTCGCTCTCTGCATCTGCCAGCGTCCACTTACTCTCTCAACATGGGCTTCCAGACTCTGTGGTTCTCTCACCCCCGCAAGTTCGGACCTGGATCCCGCAGCTGGTAGGGGCTTAGTGATTTATTTCGAAGTGGAAGATATTTGAATGTGTAAATACCCTTTTACTTCATACAAAATCTCTGAAGGACAATTTCAACATATTCTTGCTTTCATTTGTCTTCGAGTTTGGAAGGTTCGAAATTAATTCCGACGTAAAAAGTCGAACTTATCCATCATTTTTATCAATGCTTTTCCAACATTTTCCTCAGTTTCAAATATTCCGAATCATTCCGTTCGTTCTTTCAACCATTTCCTTTTCTGCGAAATTTTGATTACTTGTGATTGAAAGACGACACTGAAAACACGTCATATGAAACGTAGGTCCTTGTGCTTTTCTAAAAAAAATTGGAATAGACCCTGAATCCATGTGTAGCTTGAAATCTCTTCTCGAATTCCACTAATTTACTTGAAAGAAACGGTATTGGTGAAAGTGGAGATGATTTTGATTGTTTTCAGCCGCGTGTGCTCCGGCCACCATGGACTCATCCGCAAATACGGCCTGGATCTGTGCCGTCGATGCTTCCGCGAGCAGTCGAAGGACATCGGATTCAAGAAGGTTCGCGTTATCTTGAACTTTTCTTATTTTACCTTCCAATTCATGAATATATGATCAGATCCAGGGAGAAGTTAAGTGCCCTATTTATCTAGACGATTCATACATTTTTGTCGGTACTTTTTCTCAGATAAAATGTATAAAATTCCAACAGGTCATGCAACACACAATTCTTTTTCTGTTAAGTAATGATTCAATTTTCAGCTGGATTAAGTCGACGAGCAGCCCGGTTCAGCGTTGACAGTCGTCCATCCATTCTTTTTCCACCCTTATTCCTGTCTGCGTCTGCTTCTATTCAAACCGAGTCTCACTCGTTCATTTTGTTTGTTTTTGTTGTTTTCGCAATTTTTGAATAAATCTTCTAAAATCGACATTTCCATGGGATTCAACGTATTTGACTAATGATTGATAAAAGTTGCCAACTTACGAACATACCTATCGCATTTCAATGTTAACCTCACCATTCCATTTCTCTGTATCTGCTTCCAGTTCTCCCCCTGTTCTGTGAACCATTCTTCGACACTCGCAGTGCAGGCAGAACAACTTAAAGATCTTTCGAGTTTATTTGCATTACACAAGAGTCAGCAATGCTTCTGCCTGCAGTCAATCAGTGATTCGATTCGATTTCATGCATATGTGCGGCCACCGCTAATTCTTCCCGCTCCGCAACCCATTCATTTATAAGGTACATTTTTCTTGTATTTTTTCAATTATGATTTATCCAAGTCTTCAACGGATTAGAAGCTTCCGTTTTATCTCGTACTATTTGTCCAAACACTTGTAAATCAGTTCGCGCAGGTTTCTGTCAAAATCAATCATGGGCCTTTCCATGTGAAGCTATTGATTTGATTCTTTCGGAATCCAACTTCTAATAATTTTCCACAAAAAGGTTGAATTTTATCCTTAAAAGTAGAACCTTGATAAATTGATAGTCTTTCTTCGATATCGTGATTTCCAAATGGGCTTTTGGTGTTGAGCGACACACGCCATTTTTCGAAATTTATAACTCCTCACCCTTGTAAGCAACCCAAACATCTATCGAGATTGATTTCCTTTCCGCTGTGAGTGAGTCGTCAGAAATAATAGTTGTAGACAAAAAGCACCTGCGCATAACAGCAAAAGTATGCGTAGAACTGTGTATATGCTTACTTGGTGTCTGAGAATCGCCAGAGTTTGTTTCGGTGAATAACATTTTTTATTTTTTCCAGGGCTGTTCGGAGTTTTGATTTCGAAAAATTCGGAATCAGAGTTGAATATTGCCAGGACTCGGAGTCGTAATCGGAATTCCGAGTCTTAAAAACCCTTGGAATCGGGTTTTTCGGAGTCAGAGTCGGAATTTTGGCTTAAAATATGCGAATTACTCGGAATTTCAAATTTGTAAGGCTTTTAGCAAAACTAAATGATTCTTAAGTGATAAATACGATATTTTCAGTGTCTTTCAGAGCAAGAACAAGAAATTTTTTTATCGAAAATTAAAACAAAATCAGAGAATTGCGAACAAATGATCCGGATTCGGAATCAAAATTTTTCGCATCTCGGAGTCGAAATTCAGAACAGCCCTGAACTTTTCTCTCAAATAAGAGTAATGTCTTTTAAATATATGTTTTACCGATTAGGAGGTTTAGAAATTCTCTTTCGACTCAAAAATGTTCGTTCCCATCTATTTTTGAACGATTTTTATCCATTTCTTTTCCCGAAAATTTCAATTCACGTTGTCAAATACTTCTGTGAAAACGACAGTTTTGGTGACGTGAAATGAGCAATTTCTCAAATTTTTTTATCACACGGTAAAATATCGTCGCACAGATTCTCAATCCCTTGCAAAATGACTATGTTCTTGTTTCTGATTGATTTCTCGTTGCCCTCCATTCATTAGCCCGTCACCGGCTTGCGAACTGCCACTTGATGGATGACTTTGGCTGTTTTTTCGGGAGAAGAAATACGTGAAATTGACTGCTTGGCTGTGATAAGCTGGGAAGGAAGGATTCACTAGAGGAAAGAAGAGAAAGAAGAAAGGGGAGAGAATAATGGGAGCATTTTGATTCTACCACTTCTGTTAATACCCCCCTTCTTCTTGTTCAAATCCACTGATCTCCAAGCCACGCCCAGCAAATATTAGGAAAATAAGCTGTTGAGTAGAAGCGATTCGATTACTGATAAACCCAGCCTTCCAATCAGTCTGCTTTCTTACTGTCATTCTGTCTGCCAGACTTCAACCAATTGCTACCTGCCTCTTTCTCCTTCACACCTCCTGATTGCAAGCAGCTGAAAGGCGATAGAACTAGAGACTGATTCTGATTCGATTCCGCAATCTGATTTGTGGAGTTGCCTTCCCTTTCCTGCGAATTTCGCTGCTGCTCTATTCGCATTCGAAAAGGATAGACCTAATTTGAAGAGACTTTCGATTTTGCGATATTCAATTCAAATTGCCAGGCAGGCTATACGCAGCAGACAAAAAGAGACATGCGGAAAGGTCAGACAATTTCTTTGAAACCTGCAGGAATTGGATTATAAGGGATTCGGAAAATTTTCAAAATGTCTTTCTAAATAATGACAATACTCCAACGGCGAATTTCCTTATCAAGTCATATGCAAACAGATGCGATAATAAATTGGACAGAGGGAATTTCTTTTGACCACCAAAATTGCAACTACTATCAATTCAGCAATAGTACAAGTTGCAAATTTTACAATATATATTTATTTTCGCAGGTCACAATCGCTCTTCGACGGTTCCCTCGATCATGAATCCCTTTCAATGCGAGGTGGAATTCGACGATTTGACTGCAGATGACTCTATCATCGATTATTGCTATGTCAGGGACGACAACTTCATGCTCGTCATTCTTCTCGCCTCTAATGGTACATATGTCTTCGATTTTTAAAAGATTATTTTCTTGTATAATAACTTTGCTTCATTTGCTTGGGATGAATACTTTTACCTACTAGACACCTAAAAAGTCATGAAAATTTCAATTTCTTGTTTCATGAGCGAATTTATTTCCTGTTTCGAAAAGAAAATATGAAAAAAGTTACACGGGTAAAGATTTTTTTTTCTGATAATTCTTTTGGCGAATATCATTTTCACATTAAACCTACGAAATTGATTTTTTCGAACTTATCAACAGGAATGTTTCAGGTTCAATCCAAGCATATTGGGAGCTAAACAAGGATCGCTCACACAAACGCACCAAGAGCATTCGCTCTTTGTGCACTCGGCATGCAGATGCAGTGGCGATTTCGATAACAGACGATGCCTCGACCGTCGTCTTCGCTCTATCAGATTCCTCTGTGCTCATCGTTCCCATCAAGATGCTACTTGTAAGTCATTTTTGAACATCTCTTGTCATTTTTAGTACCGATTTAATTGATGAACTCTTCTTTGATCACTGATGAAATTAGGCCAGACGAAGATTTGTCCTAGCCTTTCAATGCGGGCTTTAGTTATAACCGGAGAAAAGCATCAAGTAACCAAGGATTAGTCAGTCATTTCTTACAAACTTGACAAATTTTGGTCGGTGACATTAGCTAGAAACATTTGACAATTTTGAAAATCGTTCGATAATCATTACTCATTTCACATTCAAGCTGTACTTTGCCCACCCATCTTTCGGATATTTTTAGCAACTTTTCTTAAAATATTTCCCGAGTGACCTGTTTTTGTCTCGCGTTCGATGTGTGTATCATTCTCCTGAAAAATTTACAAAGTGCAGTTGCGAAGATCCCTTTGTTTTCTAAAGAAAAGCTGATTCGACTTATTTTTGATAGCGATGTATCACAAGGAAAAGTTATCGAATTAACCCCTGAAATAAGCGATGAAATGAGGTCATGTGAAGCAGGTTGCGGATAGGAATATTTGATAGAAATGAGGGAGATGATATCAAACAAATTGACAGAGCAACTCTTTTGCGGATGAAACAGCTGTTGTTAGAGGATGAAAGAAAGAAAAGCGAAAGAAAGGCCAAAGAAGTGGAAGATGATGAAGCGAGGAAGTGGAATACTGGAAGTAGCTTATGCAAGATTATGGCAACAAAACCATTGAACGAGTTTGTCGTAATAGCTGAAAATGTCATTTTCAGGATGTGAATTGGTGTGGCGGCATGGCTCCATCGACTTCGTCCTCAGTCTCTCTGTCGGAAATCTCGCACCTCGTCGAGCTGCCCTCCAATTCCGAGTCCTGTCTTCAGATTCCCACGACTATCGTCTGCTTTCGCACAAACAATTTGCCTCGCAGTGCTGCTGTCATCGGGAATAAGGTAGATTTAAATTCATCATAGTGGATGGAAACACGATTACAAAATTACGGGAATCTTTAAATAATATTGCGGCACGATTTTACATTAGAAAGACCACGATACGCCTTTATAGAATATACAATCACTTTGTAAACTCGTGCCGTGATTTTGTAGAAATATCATACCGTTGTACAGTAGAATTGCCGTTACCGAATTAAAGAAGGAAACGGCATTTTGCAACTTGATTATTCTACATATCTAAGACCAGTTTTATCAAAGAAGTGAAAGGTAATATTTTATTTCTTGCGAACATTCCAATTCGTGATCAAATAACTAACTTTTCTGCCTCGATAATAGTGAACATTTATATAAAAGTTATCTTTAGGCTGGAGACATCTTCATTCTGGATCTTCAAATTCGCAAGTGTATTGTTGAAATGAAGGCTCCACAGAGCGTGCACGAATGCGACATTGTCAAAGACGGAGAATCTATCAGTTTACTGGTAAGGAAATAATCTTTTCTATACAATATTTTGAAAATTGTAACTTCTGCAATTTCAGGTAACGGGTTGCACAGGCGCACAATGGCTGATCCCTTTGGAGACTCCAGGTCGTTCTCTATGGGAAGTGCTCAGATCTTGCATTCCTTCTGATCTGAAGCAGGTTCGTTATTTGATGATCTTTGAGTTTATATATTATTGATTAGAGAGAAAGTCGATATTCAAAAATTACGTTTCTCTTCTGCGCAACTCACTATTCGCGTCCAGATTCGATTTCTAATTGTGGGTGAATATCGACTTACTTTCTCTTCAATTAACGATAAAAAGAATGATCAACCCAGGTTGGGAGTGCAGAAACGCGTCTCTTCACTCATCATTGCAATGGAGTTTTGTCTTTGAATTCCGAGGGCAAATATGTCGAGTTGCATCCAACAATACCCACAGTCGGTAGTATCGCTGTTAAAAAATTTGCCGTAAGTTTTTTCCTCTAAGCAATTTTATAATTATCTATGGCATGCATATTGTCTCAAAGGATCAAACTAAACAGCTTTTCACTATTTTTTATATGTTGAATTAAACAGTTATGATTGAATTTACGTATTCAGTTCATTCATGAATACATTTTTGAGAAGGCTCAAGATGGATTCCAAAAATGTTTCCTTCATTGTATTAGATTTTAAACTTTTGAAAATTCAATTAGATATTTCTCACGAGATTTAATGTTGCTGCTGTTTCAGATTCCACCAGAGACGTGGTTGATTTGCTGGACGAATGTGGCCCTCTTCACTGTCTCCAAGGAGTCCGATCTCCGTGCCGCGATTCACATGAGTGTATGTGCACCTTGCAATCTTACCTTTCATCATCGAGTTATGTTCAGATGAACTCCGCTATTCGTCTGGAATACACCATAGTGAAGGGAACCCCTGACTGGCGACCACTCGCCCTGCTGCCTCTGCCCAATCGGCCCAACTCTCTGCCCTCCATTCTGCTCGTCAATGAGAGGGGAATGGTCAGAATCGAACAACAGCATGATGTGTAAGTCAAGTTTTGAGTTCTTTTCCTTCTAAATTTCACGTTCTTTCTGAAATATTCGCCAAACTCAACAAGTCCCAATAATTGAATAACATTTGCTAGTAAAATTATTAATTCACTATTTCTTCCATACAGTCAGACATATATAGGTAGGATTAAAGTCAGAAGGACCGCGAATTATTTCCTATGATATTCCATTCATAATTTTTTTTTATATCTCTAACTTTAGTTTATCAAAAATTTCTCTGCACGTGACGCGATGTCAAAGCACAAATTTTATTAGTGCGATCTACCCTTCACATATTTGTAAGTCTGACTCAAATGTTCTTTAGGTTTGCATCCAGTTACGAATTTAGCACTTTCTACTTTTGAATTAATCACTAGAGACAAACAATAAATTCGAATGGTTCATCTCGCTCCATTGCATTCTCTTTCTTTCTAAAACCCAATTCTTGGACTCAAAACCTTAGCTGCGCCAGATTTGAGAGGCAGATGACGCGCAGTGAAGGCAGAAAAGAGCAGAAGCAGACAAAACGAGTGTCAATAAACATATTTGGGAGGGGAAGGGAATGGGAATGGGAAGGCAGGGATGAAGCAAAACGAGGCAATGGGAAGAAATGCAGGGCAGGGTTCTTGAGGCAGAATTTCTGAGAGGCCACCCCCTAGAGAGAATGCAGCAACCAGCAATAAAGTAGGGCTCGTTATTTCTGCTGATGTAAAAAATCACTGATCATTCTGGCTATTTTTGACTGCTAAATCCAGCCCGTGCACTGGCTACTCTCGAAACTAGGTAAACTTTTCCAGTATTTTTTGTCCATGCTCTAAAGTAATGTTGGCCATTGGATACTATGCACTTTTTCGCCATTCTGCTGTAAGAAAATCACAAAGCAAGCATTGTGAGAACGGATTATTTTTGGAGGAAAAAATAAAAATCAGTGAAGTCTCGTCAAAAATGAATGAAAAAGGTTCAATTATTGTCATAAAATGCATATATGGAGGAAGTCGAAATAAGTGCCTTTGGCAAACATCTAACAAATCGAGTGGAAGTGTTTATTTGGCCCTTCTTTTCTTGTTTCATTCCTTTGATGTATTCCCATTCTCCACTCCTATTGCTTAAATCTTACAATTCCAATTATGCATTTCAAATTTGATGATGTATCATGCATAAGTGTAAGTGCATAATATTGCTGCATTTTATAATGTGAGTGAAGTGTGGGAGAATGAAGAAAGAATGGGAGCAGAGGAGAGATTCCCATCTCTGCCTGCAGATTGCGGACTCATTCAAATGGCCGAATGCGGGATTTGTTAGCACTTTAGAAACATCAATTGGACAGCTTGCGCATAATTTATGTCGGGCATTCAAAATGGAATCTGGCAACAATTTTTAAGATTACGTTGGATCAGTATGAAGTTTTTGAAATGTTAAGTTCGATTTTGAAATCAATCCTAACTTCTATTTTTTTTTTTAAATTGCTCGAAGTTTAAATTTTTCAATGATATACTGCGTTGAAAAGAGTTGTTATAATTATTGTTGCACCGGAAATTTTGGCTTTAAGGCTCGATATCGTGGAAGAATAATTTCTAAAATTTTACGGATTACTTTTAGAAATGCGCCTAGTTAAACTACACGAGTTGTTTTCGCTATCCTTCTCCCCTCGAAATAGTCCCGCTTTGTGTTTCGATACGAGCGATTTCAGGGTAAAAGACGAGAAAACGATGCTTCGATCCTCGATTCGGGGTCCTTCGATTCTTCCTCGTCGAAGTTGGAAAAACGAGCAGAACGAGAGTGAAAAGTAGAGAGAAAATGGCGAGAAAGGGAGAAAGATATTAGGCAAGACAACGAACAGCTGTGGGCAGGGCAGCAGGGAAGAATGAGATTTGTTATCGATATCCCATCACTTCTCTCGCTCTCCCTTCTCACTCGCCCATCCCCCATCTTTCATCGTTAGTTCTGGCTCAAGCCCTTCAAAAACCTCCTAATGAACTCTATGTCTGTGTGCTATTTCGTTTGCATCTATCTGTCTGATGACCATATTCCCGAATCATTTCAATTCCATTTTCAGCTCCCTCACTCGCATCGCTTCCCAGTTCATCTTCCGCTACCCGATCTTCAGCCTGTCACTCATCAAGCAAGTCGCGAGTTCGTGCGGACTGAATGAATCCACGTTGCAGGTCTGTGTCTTCGTTTGTGTCTTCATCTGTCACTCACTACTGCTCAGGCAGTTGAGATGTTCAAAATATCTCCAAAGTAACGAAGCAAAGCTTCAACCCACGTGAAATTTCATTTATCGATTTGTGATTTTGACATTTCTTTTAATTTACTCAAAAAATATTCGAAAAACGATCATACTATTGGCCATTTTGACCATTCAAATTCCGTATCTGGTTAGTCACAGTGGCGAGCGAAAGTTTGGGACATTACATGACAATTGAAATATCCGATTTCTGAATTTTCCATGTGTCAACTCGTGAAATTTTAAGAATTATTGTTATTCGATGTCATCTTTCACGTCTACAAAACTTATGGAAATTGTTTCAGTAAAAACATATATGAAGCATTTAGAAATCATTAATTGATCCAAACTTTCGTGCACCACTAATTTTTGGCATTTGCTTTACTACATTAGACCCACTTATTTCATTCAAACAATTCCAGATACAAACATGGCAAGAACTTTCTAACCACCTAATATTTTACTTTCAAATTATTTTGATTTCAGAAATCTCTTGTCTCGAATATCGTGAATTCTCGGGTGAAAACAAACGAACAGCAGCAGCAGAAGAAGCCAGGCACAACGGCTGCATTCAGTGCGCAGGAACTCAACAAACTGATGGATATAGCCAATCAAATCAAGGTTGGATGAACAGTCGTTCATGAAGTAAAGGCACTAGTTCAGACGAAAATGGAAGAGATGATCGACATTTTCGCAGCGAACGACATCGACGAGCAGCTGCTGCCTGAGGTGAGAGGCTGAATGATGAATGCAATTGGGTCCATCGAACAAACAAACAACTTCTTTGCAGATTCTGAAGAAAATCGAAGCCAACAGAAAAAGTGATCTTCGATTTCGAGTGGTGGAGCTGTACTGCAAGAAGCAGAGACTGGCTCAGAACAAGGACAGGGCTGAATGGGAGGTCAACAGGGTCGATGCTGATAATTCACTCAGGTACAGTATTGACTGTCTTTCGATCTGTACGAAAAAAATGGAATATATTTCATCGAATTTGTATCCATCAAAATATTCACTAAAAATCGCATTTTTCATTCAATATTGTTTTATCAAGCCGAGTTAGGCTGCAGGAAGTTCTGATTTTGAAATTTTAAAAATTGAAATTGAAATGACCAAAAACCTCTAAATCTAAAATGTTTCGAAGTCGAAATCAAAATGTGTGCACTACTTGGCAGGACTCGCGTATCGACCCTTTCTCTATAAAATTTGCTCATAGATAAATGCTCGTAACTAATCATGTCGCTATCAACAGAAAAGGAAACAATTACTTTAAATCTGTCAATAGGTCGTTTTTCAATACGACTTATTTTTTAAAAATTCTTGATGATTAATTTGGAAAAAAGTACATATTGAAATTCAGAATATTTTCTGATCACGTATTTTTCAGTTCATTTCTGATGCACCACGTGGATGTGACAGAGGGTTGTGTGCTGTGCGCAGAAGTGCATCTGTGGAAGAGTGCAACCATCCTCGCGCAGAGAGACAACGACTCGGGCAGGCTGCTCAGATATGTCTGCAAGAACATGAATGCACTCAGGAAGACAAACCACCTCATTGCACATCAGGTAAATGAAAGTAATGGACAATCCAATTCAATTCATTCCTTCAGGCAATCGGCGCTGTCTGCCAGTTGGACTGGTCAGTTCTGTCAGAAAAGGAATTCTCCGATATGGTCTCCCTGGTCTGCATCTGGCAGAAAGACTTGGGCATTTTCACTCACTTAGAAACCCTGCTTCGATTATCGAGGGATTATGCTGCCAAGTAGGATTTTTTCAATCACCTCTTCATGTTTTTATCTAAATTCATATTTTTCTCATTAAATTCCCTCTTATTTTTAATTCAAAATAGGTTTTTTCTGTAACTGGAAAAGATTTATTGTTACTTTTTGGGTGTTTTTATAATGTTTCAAAGAATTTCGTCATTCAGATTCCAAGTTCCCTGTGAAGTACTTTATTTCGTCATATCTCTCTTCATTCTACATGAACAGTCCAAAGAAACTTCGGTAAGAGTTTTTTGCTGAGTTTTTTCTTCAAATGTTTTCTTTCCAGAAATCGATAATCCCTGCCCGAATTCTGTCAGCGGGTCTGAATTCCTCTGTCTGCATCACAGCCGACCATCGACTCATGATTTTCGGTGATTTCACCAATGCACAGCACAAACAGATCGAAACGAATGGTAATCATGAATTTTTCGCAAATTTTCATTTTGAACCTTCAGAAATCGGTGTGAAGAAAAAGAACGGCGAATCGACGCCGACAAACTCGACTCCGCCCACTCCCGTCAAGAAAGTCGTACAGGTTATTTTGCTTTGTTTCGTTATCGAAATTTACAAATTCTGTCTCAGTTACCGAAGTTGCTTCCGATGGAAGGCAGCCAGCCGCACTTCATCGTGTGTGGCACAGAGCATCTGCTGCTGATCGCTGCAGACGGCTCGCTCTGGGCCTGGGGCGGTAATCGATATGGGCAGTGTGGGCTCGGACATAGAGAAAATGCCAAGGACGTTGAGGTTCATATTGTTTTATAAAAGACTCATGAAATTGTACGTGTTTCAGCGAGTGCCTCAAGCTCCCTCGCGAATTCTCGATCTGTCAGGCGGCCAGTTTCACTCAGCTGCAGTCGATGAGGAAGGCAATCTGTTCACTTGGGGATGGAATGTTTGGGGACAGCTGGGACATGGAAATCGATCGACCGAAGACAAATTGGTGCCTACGAAAGTCGACGGGTTGACGTAAGTCTTGAATACTTGCTAAAATTACGAACAAATTCATGGTATTTCTTATTCTTCGAAATATCTCATGTTGATCAAGGTAATAGTTTTCTGAAAACTTGCCAAATTAATGCATAAAATCATTTTGAAGGCGATTCTTTTGATTTATGCACACCTGCATCGGAGCAAGGTTGTTTTTACTCTGCCAAGTTTTCACATTCGCTGTCTAATTGTTTATTTTTTTTCAACAGAAAGCGCGCTAGGTTTCAAACATGTGAAAAATGTTCGACAAATCTTTACATCACACAAAATTTCTATCGCTCTTTTTTAAATTTAGATTATGATTTTGTCCAAACATTTTTTCCGATTAATTCGTTTATGGCTTCTCAAATGATCCTTTCTGAGCTCTCTGCTTCCAATCTTTCTCTTCAATTCTGAAAGTGAACATTTTCAAAACGATACCGAATAATTGTCATTCCTGATTGATATCCCTTGATTAAAGATTGAATTTTCAGTGAACGCGTAAGGAAGGTATGCTGTGGTCGAGCTCACTCCGTTCTTCTCACAGAATCTGGTCGAATTATGGTGACTGGTAATGGAAGCTATGGGCAGTTGGGTGGCAATGATGATATCAAGAAGCGACATGCGTTTCAGTATTTGGATATACGCAACCACAAGGCTAGTCGTTCACAAGACTATGTTTAGTAATTGATTATTTTAGTTCGCACACATTTCCTCTTCATTTTATCACAGTGTGGGAGTTACGGAAACTGGAGAGGTATTCGAATGGGGCAGGAACCCACAGGAAATCAAGATGAAGATGTTCTTGATGAGACGATTGCGGAGTGCACAGTTGAAGAACGCGACTGAAAGCACGGGGGAAAACGGAACTGAGCAGCCTGTTGTTAATGTAAGACGTTTTTCTTGTAAGAAGCGAATTTTATACGGCACATAATTTTGTCTGTGAGTTGCAACGAAGTTTCGTCTCAACTCCCACCATGCTAAAGAACTTCCTTTACAAATAATTCATTGTAGGTATAGAGTTTGTAAAAAATGTCTTACCTAATTCATCAGATGTATTCAAACCCCCTAAGAAGTTGTTAAGTGTAATCCCGAAAATATGTTATGTACACAAGATGAAAGTCATGCCTGGCAAAAAACAGCATATCGCACGATTGAAGTCTTACAATATATCTATAAAATTCGATAAAAAGATGAATCATGTGCGGGCAAGAACTTTAGACCCAACTTCGTGAAAATAGAGGATGGAAGAGGAAAGATAAATTTCAGAAGG
Organism: Diploscapter pachys; assembly: GCA_002287525.1. Taxonomy (NCBI): domain Eukaryota; kingdom Metazoa; phylum Nematoda; class Chromadorea; order Rhabditida; family Rhabditidae; genus Diploscapter; species Diploscapter pachys. The sequence goes on along the minus strand of LIAE01006521.1, from coordinate 224,077 downwards.
AGAAAAGCGCGGCCATGGAGAAGCCTGCAGTGCTGCTGCCGATGGAAATGCCTCGAGAGGATCTGGGAGTGCGGGAAGTGCAGCACATGATGGATGGAACCGTGGCCTGCATCGCTACTGGGTTGTCACATTCTGCTATCGTCACTAATAATGGCACTCTCTATACTTGGGGAAAGGTAGGGGTTTTTTTTTTCTGAAAAAAGACGCCAGACAGCTCAAAGCTCTGTGATTAATTTGGCTTTCTTTATTCAACCTAAAAAATTAATCTTCAATCATAATTACTTTCTATCATCTTTATTCATTATTCACTCTGTCATTCACTTTGAAGTTTAAAGATTTCCTCCCAAACGTTATGCTTCAGGCATTGGAATATCAGCTAGGTCATGCAACAAAGACCGAGCGCTCTGAACCTCATCAAATTTTCGAACCGACAAATACGAAGTGGGCCGCTGTTGCTTGTGGTGGGATCATCATTTTAAAATGTTTATAACGACTTCCTAATGTATTGTCAATTTCAGGAGGCAATCACACGCTAGCAGTGACTCGAGAAGGCCTTGTTTATGGATGGGGTCGAAATGATTTCGGTCAAAGTGGTCTTCCTGCTGACAAGACTCCAGCTACTCCGAGAAAGTACTTCTATCAGGCTAAGGTAATAAAGATAATCAATTCATCATATTTCATTGATCGATCAGATGAAAATTCGTCTCATAAAATGAAAAAAAACGAAAATTGCAGCCTTACTTTCATTTGGTTTAGAAACCTCCTTTTTTCTCACTCTTATTATTTCGGTTCGTTAATGAGTTTTGCAAAATTAGGCGTTTTACTTGTAAAGAGATGGCTCGTTTGATCAGAGCTATTGAATTAAATGAATCGTCACAGGAAGGCACGAAGCGTTCCATCCAACTGCCCGACGACTCCGTGTTCGTCACCAAACCGACCTGTGTCGTGCAGCTGCAGCTCAGAGGAGAGACGGCTGACTTCGACGCAGATTCGATTCTCGATGAAAAAGAACTCATTGACAGGATGAAGGCGGCGGAAACGAAGTCTCTACAGGTTAGAGTTCGTCTTCTACTGATAAATGATTTCTTATAGTTTCTGGTAAGACCAGATTATTTTTAGCCGAAATACCATTTCCCAACTGAATTTGATTAATCATATTTCTTGAGTCGTATTCATACGTTCTGAATTTTCAAAAATTAAATATGATCAGACTTAAGCAGACCTTAAGCCAGATCTCCTGTGTATACCTCTTAAGCCAACATTTCCCGATAAAGTCATGTTGCGTACCGCCTTATGTACCACTTTTCTATAGTAAAAAAATTGTTTTGCGTACCCCCACACTATATTTTTTCGTTTCGACTGAAAGTCTTCCTAGATCTGGATATGATTTCAGACCGTTTGCCGACTCTTGGATGGAGGTGATAAAGGGACTCTGGACAGCGTTCCAATTGCCCTGGTGCATTTGATGGCTGGAGAAGTGGAGACGGCTGTCGAGATGATTGGAAGACTCAAACAGCAACAGGTTAGATAGTCATTCCGGCTGATAAGCATGAAGGGAGGAATTTGTCAGGATTCCGAATCCGTTCGCGAATTGTCATCCCTGGCCTGGCAGATCGTGGCGAATCACGAGGACGTGCAGTCGAGGAAGGTCCTCACGGCTGCATTCAAATCCCTGCCCATGAGCAACACCATGAAGAAGGGATCGCAATTGTCGCATCTTTGGCCAACGGTATGCCATCTAAAATTCGATTATTCAGTAAAAGATGAAGAAATTGCATTTCAATCCGAAGAATATAAATCGCAAGATTTTTTGATCTGAAAATAGACTTTACCTTTTCTCAAATGATACAAGTATCAATCAATGAACAAGATAACAGATTTAAAAAAAAATAAATTGACTGCGTCTACTCATAGTTTAACTATCGTAATCGCCGTTAATTTTCGGCGCTGAAAAATGTACGCTCTAACTCTAAAACTCATATTCCAGTAAAAAATGAGAGTGCTGTTCCCGTTTTTCTTTCTCCCTTTAATTTGTGAAAAAAGGGAACTACATTCTCATTTTTGAGTGGAGCAGGAGTTTTCGAGTTAGAGCACACTCTTTTCGGCGTCGAATACTTGCGGCGAGCACGATACTTCATACATCTAAATGACTCAATTCAGGTCTGGAACAGTGACGACGCTCAATCACCCTTGTCTGTGGAGGAGAAACTCGCGATGCTCAACAGCTGGAATGCGCCCATCAGAACGACCAACAGTGTTGTTGTAAGTGCAACATTACAATTTAAATCAGTACTTATCGTGTTCGCCGCTGGAAAGAGCGCGCTCCAATGCGAAATGGATATTTTCTCCTTTCTTCTTTTTTTCCCAATAACGGGTGAAAGGAGAGATAATACCCATTTCGCATTGGAGCGCGCTCTTTCCAGCGGCGAGCACGATAGCGTCATTCTCATTCCATTATACTTTTCAATTAATATCAGTCTATAAAGCTCAGTTTTGACTTTTTTTTCAAAATTGAATCTATTTCAAAAATTTTCTAAAGATAAGTTGGATATGGTGTAATGTGGAACTTTTCTGGATTTGAGAAAATGGTGGAACACAACAATAATTGATAGGGACTGTTAGAAAAAGAAGCATTTCATCATTTTTTTAATTATGACATTCTGTCGACGTATTCTATAATTCCTTCTTCTTCCCTTCATCCTTTTCTAAAATTCATCCTCTCTTGTAACTAGGATAGGTTAGGGTATGCTCGAGTAGGTTAAAATGCCCAAACACATCTACTTGATAAGCTGATCATGTTGGAACAACATATGACCTACTCAGTTTCTGCCCTTAACCTTCTCTCAGAAACCCTTGAAGACGTAACGGCGGGTGAATTTTAGACGAGGATGAAGGGATTCATTTTAGAAAAAAAAAAATCCTATTCCGTCATTACACCATTTCTCAACTACTGTTTATAAAAACTATCTCAACTCACACAGAAAGACATTCAGATTCCTTCCTCCTCTCTCCGACCTTCTTCCCCTCCAACAGGCAAATCAGTCAACTCGAATTCCTCCTCCCACACCCGTCTGCGGGTGTTCGCTCCATGTGGCCATGCAGAGCAGGCAGCCGTCGGAGGCAGCTCCATCAACGAGTGTCCCGTCTGTGCCGAGGAGTGGAAGCAGAAACTCGTCATCACATTGCTTTGAGATGATTCTAGTGCGATTTATTTCCTATTTTTGAAATTATTATTTATGCCATTTCACAGGGATTTGCTTTCTTATTTGCGAGATTATGCCATTTTATCTTGATTTATCTATGACGGAGACTATCGACTTTTCTAGTATTCTTTCTGTAAACTAGATTTGTAAGTTGTTGTCAATTTCTCATACCTGTTAGATTCTAGTCACTTACACGAATTCGAAACACGATTATGATATTTTAATATTGATTTCCGTTTTCGATGAGAAATCTCAGGAGCGCGCGCGCGCGAATATTTCGAGAATGATTCATACGGTCGTATTTGCTCAAAAAGTCCTTCCATTTTAGGAAGAGACTTTCCTTGCTGATTGCCTGACTGCAGTTGTAACTTTACTTTTCAAACTCTTCCTCTTTCTTTGTTGCCTTCAGCTTTATCGTTTGCCACTCTCTTCACTGTTATCTTACTGTTTCGTCATTTCATTCACCATGTTCATATATTGATTCTAAGCCTTGCAAACAAATCGAACGCACTTTTTCGTAATTTCTAATTGCCAACTTTTCAATTCATTGCAACTATTCAGTGGAAGATTCGACAATCTTCTCGAGATTTTCAATTTTAAAATCTAAAGTTACTCTGAGTAGTTGCAATTTTGTCGTTGCAGCTCAATTGATTGTGAGTTTCTGCAACAATTTCCTCCTCCTTCTGGCTCTTTACGCAACATCTTCTGCCTTTTCTGTAACAATCTCTTACGTCGATTACGAGTAACCCAACATGTATAATCTTGTGAATCTGAATCTGTACGTTTGTATAAATGTTTCGGGAAAATGAATAAAGTCATTGTCACCGAGTGCAAACGGATTCTCGATCGATAGTTCAAGGCTCTCGGCCTTCCATACACTCAAGTTACTGATAAGAAGTGCTGCGAAAAAATGGCTATCAGAAATAAGTGAAAGGAGCTGTGTTTACTTCATTTCTGCCACTGGCAACATTGCATTCTTTTCACTCTCTCAATATTCTATGCTCCCTCTTTCTGCCAAATATTTCCCCACTTCCAATCATTTTCATTACTTACTCTGCTTCCACCGTGGACGGTCAGTCCTAAAATTTCTCCCCATCTTCCACTATGTCACTGCAACTTTTCGTTTTTGGGCCCAAAATTCTCTTCGATTTTTCCAAAATCTTTCAATTCCTTCGAGATTTTTCTTCTGGAAAACGTCTCCAAATTCGGGATTCTTCTATTCTTGAACATTGGCGAAATTTTAGGCCCGTCTTTTGAAATTTCTCCAAGCTGCGCATCATCAATTCAATCCTCTTGATCTCGCAAAAATCATCATTTTTGTTGAAATTTCGTGAATTTCTCGTGACGCCATGTTTGGTGTTTCAGAACGCTCACAGCTCGCAAACAATCGGCACTCGGCGCCCTGCCACTTCATTCCACCTGCCAACTCAAGAACTGAAGAAGTGAGGAAGAACATGGCTGCTGGAACTAACGTCTCTGAGATGATTGCCAAGATGAACAAGGTCGGTCTGAAGGACCAGGACGAGGAGAAGAAGACGGCCGAGGAGGGTAAGGACGGCAAGCAGGCTGGCAGGACTCACAAGGATTCGACCACCAACCGATCCAACTCGGGTCGCAGGGTCAGTCACACAAATCAGAAAATTTAGGCTCGATTTTTAATTTTAAAAGCAAATATCAGTTGCGTAAGAGAATCACGTTTTCGCAATGATGCAACACATGCTCAGGAGCGAGTTTTGTCTGTTTCAGTCTCGCACCACCTCTGAGCAGCAGCGCCGCCCTCGCAGACCGCGTCTGACCCTGGAAGAGCGCCAGAAGAAGGACCAGGAAAGACTGGACAAGTATACGGAGGAGCAGAAGACGAAGAAGGTGCTGGAGACGGGTTGCAAGGGCACTATCAAGTGGTACTCGCTCCGCAACAAGTATGGCTTCATCGGCAGGGATGAGCAGGAAAAGGGCGATGTTTTCGTGCATCAGGTAAACTTGAAGAAGTGACTAGAAATCAATGCAAAGACAGCTGGCTGGCTGCAAGTAGTTGCCTCTCTCGAATGAATACATTTCTTCCAAAACTGGGAAAAAAGTAGGAAAGTACTCATAAGGATTCACTCGCATATGACTAGACTACTTGCAGGACGCAAAAAGAATATCGATAAGATTTTTAGTAGACTTGCTAGCAACTTGTCGAATTGTATGAAACGAGATAGCGTCTTTTCGAGAAACGAGAAGAAGACATTCTTTTTTTTCTTGATAGGAAAGACGCCGTCTCTTTCACGCGGTTCGAAATTTTCAAATCTTCCTTCAGAAAATGATTTCAGATGGCGATTTCGAATTCTCGAGAGCGCAAATACGTGTTCCGCACGCTGGAGGACGGAGAGCCCGTCGAGTTCGACATCGTCGAGGGCAGAAAGGGGCCGGAAGCCGCCAACGTCACGGGACCCGAGGGGGGACCTGTCCATGGAGTCAGGTGAATGCTCGACCTGATCGAGAATGCTAGCTCGGATCAAAATCATCAAGTGAAGGCAAATGCGATCATTGATAAATTTCAGATTCCGCATCTTCTACGTGCGCTCTGGACCTCGCTCCTATCTGAATGGCCGTGGGGGAGGAGGAGCGCCTCGCCGCAGGCCGCAGAATAGGAGAAGGGAGAACGATGGCGAGAATGCAGGTACCTATTGGAAAAATTCGTCTGCGTAATCTTTTCTCTCAAATAGAAGTGCAGAATGGTTCCTCCAAAATTTTGTATTCTTTTTTCAAAAGCGAGATTATACTTCAAAACTTGGGGAGGAAAGATCATTTATGGGAAGAAAAATTACGCAGCCAAAAAAATCGTACCCTTCCTAAAACGCTATTTTTCTCTCGATATGACGCCTTTTTCCGCGAATCGACTTTTCAAAAGTCGGCCTATTTGAGCAGCACCTATTCTATTCGGACTTCAAGAAATGAAATTTTATGAAGCTCTTCCTTTTATTTTTTTTTCGCCTCATCTTCCTGCAGTGAAGGTGGTTCACACAAATTGAGCGTTTGGAATGATTTATGGTTTTCAGAGAAGGACGGCGAAGAAACGGGCGCGAACAAGAAGCCGCGCAACAACCGCCGCAGAGGCGGAGGAGGAAGGGGCGCTTCGAATGGAAAGGAGGAGGCCAGAGACGAGGAGAGCAAGAAGCAGAACAAGGATACGGTAGGCAAGAAAACGGATTCTGACTGCTAGGGTGAAAGATGCACAGGGGAGGGGGGAGCACATCTCTCGCTCGGAGCAGTGAGAATTACTTGGCTGACGGTTGAAACTTCATATCGTGTCCCCCGTTCCCTAGTATATTCGGTCCTTAAGGGGGGGGAGGGCTCGTTCCGAACCTTAAATCTCTCGATTCAATAAAAAAAAAGATTAACTCAATGATGATTTTTGAATTAATAGTCTTTGTCCCGAATGTAGTAAATCATTTATCTTTCAAAAATCATAATCCCCTCCTATCGATCTGTGCCCGGATCGACGAAACTCTAACCTCTTCCTATAGGAACCTCAGCGGGAAGAAGGTTCCTATAAGAAGCTTTCGAAGATTCCGAGTTTCGCGAATCCGGGCATTGTACAAAATGTAGGAATGTTATGAACCCTCCAATAAACGTGCTGATTGATTTGAAGAAGTTCAATTTTTCTTTTCCAGGACAAAGCCTCGGGCGACCAATCTGCTCCTGCCGCTGCGGATGGCCCCAAGACCGTTGAGGCTTCTGCCTAATTCGGCTTCCTCACTATTCCACTCTCCCTTTCCCATCCCCCATCATAAACAACGCCCGGTACCATTCTTCTTCCCAGCTCATCTAAGCGTTCATTAAAGAGTTTTCTCTATGTATTTAGTTAATCATTGAATGCAGGATTTTGTACGAGAAATGCAAAAGAATGAAACTGCAACTCTTTATTTTGCATTTCTGTTGCAATTGACTGCTCCTATTCAACCAATTTTTTGCTTTCTGATCTCCAGACTTCATGTCTAGGTATCTTTTCATTTTTTGCTTATTGATTTGCTTTCTTTTTGTTATTAATCTTCCAATTCCTTGCAGATCAACACCTACCTTTCCTCGTTACGTGAGGGAGGATTCGTGTCCCTGCATCAATCTCCCTGTTCCCCTGTTTCAGTTCCTTATCTTCTTGCAACAACTCGGGTTACTCGGTATTTCGCTTTGTTGCCTTTGTTATTATTGGTCTGGCTCAATTGCCTTGAATCTAAATAAATTCGTGATTTGTTGATGAAACGTGTACAGTGTTGTGACAGCTTTCATTTTTAATGTCTTAGTTTTTTCTTTAATTTAAAAAAATTATTTTTTCTTACATTGTAAAACTCGGGATTTTCTTGTGTGAAAGGATAAACGAAGATTATCGGCAATGTCTCAGTGAGATTTATATTTTCCAATCCCCAATAATAAGTCATCTCCGAATCGGAAGGTGATAATTATGTTTTGAAAATGTCTTTGACGTTCGAAAGATGCGAATTTCTGGCCGACATTTGTAGAGATTTTATTCCCTGTAATTTTCAAACGGAGACTTCCGTTTTTCGTAACTACTAATTTAAAAATGAAGATCTTATTTACATTTTACAGAAATGTCGTCGTTATCTTTGGTTGAATGAAAATATATTTCAAGGAAAAAAGTCATTAGTTAATTATAACGTTGTGCTGTGAAATATGGAGTTCTGGAAAGGACGCAACGTCGCAACATGGCGAAATAGTGTATAAAAGCGAGAGAGCATTCCCTATATATTATTTCGCCTCGTTGCGATGTTGCGCCCTTTCCAGATCATCGTGTAATATGTATTTTTAATACAAAATAGTAGAGATATGAAATCTTATGAAGAAACATACACACCCTTCATATAGGATATGTTGAGATAAATGAAGCCTCCTTTTTCTCCTTAACTATACTTGATTCTCATTGTCTAAAACCATTCATTGATTGCTTGATCAAATATTCCTATTCCACATTATGGATCAAATATTTGAATGGACAAAAAAAGAGATAAAACGTGTACTTTTTTGTCGCCATTTACTCTTAACAAACACATCTTCAAGTGGTATGGCATAGTAGTTATTCTTATATAAATTGGGACACCCCCGATCCAAAACTGGCAAATCCAGAACTATTTTGTATGGGTGTTCCTGAGCTGGGCACACAATAGTTCTGGATCGGGGGTGTCTCATAGATTATATTTGGTCAATTTAATAATCATGAGATTAATTCTTTTGTTTACAGAAAAAATGTCAGGGAGTGGGGTGTTTTTTGACAAAATGATCATTATATTTACACTAATGGCTATTGTATTAACAGTATTGACTGTTTTGTTTGCAATTTCTATCAATGCTCTGAAACAGGAAAAAATCGTATGTTAAATCTGTTTTCTGACTTTAAAGAACATTATTATTGTAGGAATATTATTCACGAATATTATGGCATTTGCAAAGGTTAACAATAATTTACTTATTAAATTTTATTTCAATCATAATGGGGATGGCTTATGGATTTATTGATCGTCCTTTACTTCGGAATCGTGGGTTAACTTACTAAATTTTATGTACTTAACGAAAAATCTTTTAACTAGCATTAATTTAAAAATAAATTAAAGATCGATTTAATTATTTATTCTTCGTTGTATAACTTTATTTTGAAGCTTTAAATAAATCAAAAACAGGCTATTTTTCATGAAAATTCATAATTACTGTCCGATTATATTTAGTAGGATGGGAGTTTCCATTCAAATTTTACTCATATGTATCCAGAATCATATTTGAACTTTATATAGCTTCCGAAACAAGTTTTACTGATATTTACTATGCTATTTTACATGAATAATCTTTTATTTTATGGTACATTTTTGTTAAGGAAGCTAGTAATAAAAATTCAATAATGATCTTTGAGCTTACTGCATTTGGTAGAATTATTTTTTAGCAAATTATGGAATATGCATAAGTGAAATACCCGATGAAATAAACGATATATGGATGCTAATGCGATTAATTATAGCATTTTATATGTTTATTCAAATTGAAATAATTCTTGTATTATTGGTAGTTATATCTACTTCAATTCTAAGCCCAATTTCTAGTATTGCAACTACGTTATTTAATTCTTTTTTAGTTCTTCAACGTATGGCAATTATATTCGATAAAAAATCACTTTCTAAATTTCTAACCAACAAGTAATTACGTTTTTATCGAATTTTTAATTATTTAAAAGAAACTTTAAGAAAATCTATTACAATATCTATACGATTTATCTATATTTTTTCGGCTTCATTTAATATTATGATATTGGCTACTCAATTTTTAGCTATTATGACAAAGAATTGTGAATATATCAGTTATTCATTGGTATCTTTAAATTTTTCATTATTATGATATTAATAGAAACAAATTAATTATATTATTTTTAGATTGTACCACCAACCATTGATGTAATTGGATTAATTATAACTTGTCTTTATATTATTATGTTTCGAAAAATGCAAGAAATAAGTTCCATGTCAAGTCGCAGCTATGGAGCTCAAAATCGAAGGTTATTATATCAAATGTTGCCGATACTTTCACATCATGTAAGGTTATTTAAAATACGATATTTCTTTAATATATAAGGAAATGCTCTTATTTTTTTCTAGAATTGATTTTCGAAAAATACGTTGTCATAATTTCCATATTCATTACGTATGATAATAATAACATAAGATCAAAACAATCTCCGCTCGTCTCTCTGCGTGCGGGGAGCAGATTCATTTTACGATTTTAAATAGCATTATAAAATATTCCTTTTGATTATCTTAGTTGTGTAATCGGCAGTGTGCTCATTTTGAAGGTTCTCTACGTTTGTGGAGTGGTAATTTAGAGACCTTCCTTCATTAGATAAATGCGATATTGCATACACTCTAAAATGTAATGTTTAATAGAATTTCCTATTTAGTTAGTTGCTCTAATAATATATTATTACCATACTTATCGTGGGAATTTAAATACAATTGAATGTCAAACTGGAAAAGGAATTTATGCCACAAATAGTAGATGGAGGAATTGGGGTAGATATATGGAATTTCGAGTATTGGAATCAATATCTTGGGGATTCCATATGCCATTATCGCTCCTGTTGAGCTCACCGGCTCGTCGCAAGACTATTTATAAGTTTTTCTCCATAAAGCAAGATTAATTTTATATATTTTTATAATTTTGATTATTTTAGAAAAATATTTCCATCTAGAGTAAATAACGATCAAGGCATTAACAATGAAAATCAACGAAGCGCACCGATGGAGCTCGTTGCGATACAATGAATCTTACAGAGAACAGCAGCCCTTTATTTTGCATTTCATCGGTATTTTCAAATTTATATGTAAATATTATTGAATTACAACTTGTTCTGAAGCTGAATAAATGTAATGAGTTGTCTGTTGTATGTACATAGATGTCCAGATAATGGAACTTTATTAACAAGCTTTGCAGAATTTTGAAAGGTATTTTTATATTATCTAATACGTCATTTCTTTCTTTATTCAGTAATGCTTATTCCTGATTATAAACTGAAAATGAATATGAAAATTTCAATTCAAAGACAGTTTATCGTTTGTGCTGATGATTTCTGAATTAAATTTGAAATTGTTCTCTATGATTATCAGCCGCTTATCAGTTAGTATCAATTATAAGACTATTAAATCAGCTAACATATTAAAATATTCGTTATCAGTAAAATTCTGAGTTGAATGAGCCCCATTTTGGACAGGAAATATTGACTTTTGAGAAATCGATTTTGTGCTAATTTTGACATTTTTGAGGTCAAAGTTTCTGAAACATTTTTTTAAATCTCCATAGTTGACTTGTATAATTGGTATGAAAATTGAAATTAAAAAAAAAAAAAACAAGGTAACTACAGAATTACTAGACTTCGATCGACCATTTCGCGGCCTCCCTCGTCTAGGACTTTTGCTTCACAAAAGTGCAAAATAAAACAATACCAAACCAACACACAGTACTAACACCAACACCACAAACTCCAGGACCAAAACAAAATTTTTAAAAATTGGCATGCATTGCATTTGCTGCATTTCTCATTTTCATGTTCATACTCTCACATGAATGTTTATTGATTAAGGAAGGCTTAGCGACGACTTCACTGACATTGACACTGATAAGTTAGTAATAAAATAATTTCATTCTGCTTGGAAGCTGGTCATTATATCGATGTTTGCAACTAATTGATTTCACCTCCATAGCAATAAAATTTCAAATTTGATATTTTTAAACTATTTAAAATGATATTTTATCAAAATTTTCTATTTCTTCCATTATTCGTACTCTTCCAAATTCGAAGTTCTCTAGGATGTAATCCAGCAGATGTTACGGATGGTAAAAGGTAAACATCATTTTTAGTTATTGAAATAAAGTTGAGTAAGTTGAGTTCTGTCTGACCCCGGAAGGCTGTAGAGGAGTATGTGCTGTGTGTAAGGAAAACGATGAGTATTGATGAGCACGAAAACTTTTATTAATAACAGTTTGAGGGTATTTATAGAGATCGGGGAAAGATATCTAAGGATAGATATGCAATTACTGTGTAGTGAGATCATCATACACTTAATGCCCTAACTGAGTACAATATTATGAAAGATGGAAAATAATAAATGAAATTTTAATATATCTTCTAGTAGTATTTAATAATTTCAGATGTTACTACTTTTCTGATCAAAAATTAAATTGGGACGCAGCTCGCTCGACATGTCTTTCAATGGGATATGATCTAGTTACAATAACGGACATGTTCAACAATAACTTCATCCTTTGTAAGTAAAAAAAGTCAGATTGAAAATTTTAATCACTCGAACTTTAGCTAAAGCGCAAGCGAAATATAATAATATCGAAGTGATGTTATCGATTGGATATAATCAAGTTGGTGGTAATTGGGAATGGGTCGATGGAAGCCAGAATGGATTCACAAATTGGGCCCCAGGCAAGACTTTTCCGTAACGAGCATGCACTTATGGTTGATTTTTCGAATTTTGATCAAATATTGCCACTTTTTAATCTGCATTAGCGTCGCTATTGATTATGTCGAATTCAAATTGAAACTGAAATTTTAAAAGTTTTCTGAAATATTTTAGGCGAATCTCAAAATATGGGCGTCCCAGAAGCAGCTGTCATTAGGCTGGTTGATGGTAAATGGGCGGCTGCCGATAAGCAAGCTATATTCAACTACATATGTTCTGAACCTTTAGGTAAAACATGCATTTTTAAGACAGAATCTCAGTAATTATCGAAGATGGCAAAGAAGGGGTCAGACCGAAGATTTCGAATAGGTGTTAGCTCTTGTTTTTGGGTGGTTTCTAACTATATTCGACCTGAAGAACATGTTTTTGGCCTTTTTTCCCGAACTTTTCAAGTCCAGGTCTAGGGATCAAATTTCACAAGTCATCCCGACACTCCAAAACCTATATCAGATTGTTCAGCTCGACGAATTGAGTCGAATGGTGCAAACATTTTTCAGATCTGACCTTTCTATCACAAGTTACGGCTAAAAACAGTGCAAAAGTGCCAAAAATATGGGATCCTCAATAGAAAAGTCAACTTTTCTCACTTGTTTCTGCGTATTACCTCCCAGTTTTTCACACAATAATTTACGAGTCTTTCTCATTCTATTCGTATCGAAAAACCCGAAATTGAATCAGGCCAATTGACCGAAAAACGGTCCGAAGTCAGACCAGAAAATTTCGACTTTTCAAAATTTTTAGTTAGACCCCCAAATCATATACCATTCAATAGAGCTCTAAAACTAAGCAACTTTTGTGAAGGCACCTTCAAAAAATGTTTATGCCATTCGACCCAGCTCATTGAGTCGAACAATCTGATATAGGTTTTGGGGTGTCGAGATGATTTTTGAAATTTGACCCCCGGACCCCGGTACCCGAACCTGGACTTGAAAACTTCGGGAATAATATCAACAGTGCAACCAATCATGTCGTCATCTAATGTACCTGGATCTACAATAACTTCCGTAGCTGGAAGTACTTCGCCTTCACCTGCACTCGACTGCAACGTTGACATAGCCATGATTCTTGACGCTTCCGATGCATTATCAGATACGGACTTCTTCTTGATGAATCAATTCCTAGCATACAATTTAACTGTTAATTGGTACATTAATCCATCCAACGGTTCTGAAGCCGGAGTTTTCCTGAATACGGATACTGTGGATTACAATGAGCAAGGATATTTCAATTTCAATAATCAAGCGGATCTAGCCTGCAGTATCATGCAGCATGCTGGGATGAGATTCGGAGGTGGTTCAAGCATTGCAAACGGGCTGAAATCGTTCGATAGCATCCTCTACAACGGCCAGAATCGACAAGGTTTCGGTACCGTGATCCTACAAATCACTTATGCCAGTGCTATTGATGATATAAAAGAAGCCTACAAGATAATTCAGTTGATGAAGGCTGAATACAATATCAACTACATACTGGTTGGAGTCGGACCGAACATCACCAGCGACATATTCGATTTGACTGAATTCACCCTCAAAATCCCAGACTTCAAAGACCCGAAGCTGGCAGATAGCATCAACGCTCTGATCTGTCAGAAATCGCCTCTAACAGTCACGTTTCCTGCCACAACAACTCAACAATTAACGAGTAGTGCAGCTCAACAAACCACGACATTTGGGGATTACGAACCGGAAGATGCGGATATCGTCATTGTAATTGACGCATCAGTGAATTGCACGCCGAATTTGTTCGATGAAAAGACGTTAATCCAAAATCTCGTTACAACGAAGTGGACGCATTTTGAAAGAATTGGACTTGCAACTTATGCAACTACGGTATATTCTCAATGGATGGATTATAATGACCCACACAACAGCTACGACGTGTTCATGGAGAAACTTGACGATCTGCCAATTCATATGGACCAAACTGGCAGCGTAGCTAAGTCGGTTAAGCGATTGACATTTAATTTTTATAAAAAATATTTAGCGCTCTGAGAAATACGACACAATATTTCAATCCTAGCAAAATTCAACGTGTAGTTCTATTAACCTCGACTAGGTTTTCACTCTAACTAACTTTTAAAAAATTAAACTTTAGTGATCCGTATGATTTGGGAAGAGCACTGCCGTACTCTTTGAATATGGCCGAAAATGGAAGTCTAACAATTGTTGGAGTTCGGATGGATAATATGGCTCCTTTTGAAGTGTCACAGTTTTACAACACTATAAAAATAGACTATTTTAGGGACTGGGATCTCCCGGAGCGTTAATTGCCTACCCAAGCAGGGATATGGCCGGATTAGTTGCAGCTAAAATCAGGGAAACTCTAAATAAGAATGGAATTTGATCTTCATAACTCAATTATAATCTCAGATCCATAATTCTATACGAAAACAACGGTGAAAATCCAAGCGGTACTCAATTTTCTGAATCGATTTAAATTATCTCTTTCTCATCTATCTATTTGAATAGATTGTTTCGTTAAATTTATTTTAATAACTAGCGTAGGCTGACCGTCTTCGGAGGCCGGCTAATGCAGAATAGAGCAGAAATAGACTACAAAACAGTGATAGAAAACAAAACAGAACAAAAAATAGTAGTGATAGATGCAGAATAGAGAAGTCGTACTTTTATTGCAAATTGTCAAAAAACAAACTTCTCACTCCACTCCAACCCGAGTGTTAATGATTAATTCATTACCAACTCTCTACCTTTTATGCATTTTTAAAACTCTTCTAATATGCAAATTTCGTTATCAAAATTAGCATATTATAGTTTTTTGGCCCTAAGTACCCAAAAATTAGGTTAGAAGTCGTCGGAAAAGTTATGTTGCACAAGATGCAACTGAGACCTATCGAATGGTGTATCATACATGGGGGTACGATAGACAGGTGGTTAGAAATAAGCTCGGACACACAGACAAACAGACAGACACTTTACAAAAATATTAAAAAAGGAGATATAGAAGTAAGACCATTCCTGATCGACAGAAAAGACAAGTTAATGATGATACAAAATTAGCCTACAATTTATATGCATAAAATGAAGGTATAAATACGAATGGAAGCGCAATTGATGCATTACTACGAGATCGACCAGCCGAGTAACGGAACAGCAGCAGAAAGATGAGCGACGACGAGGACGAGACCGTCGTGTTGAAGAATGAAACGGTCGTTGAGTCGAGCAGAGCCAAGTATAGAGTGCTCAAGAAACTCGGAGCTGGAGGGTATGATTGACAAACAGAACGATACAATGATGACAATGAATTGTTGAAGATGACGCTCATCTCATGAATATCGATGAAGATCACCCCGAAAGGATGATCTTCATCATCCATCGATATCGCAACAGAGACACCTTTCAAAAATTCCTATAACTGATGACATTAACCCCCTCAACCCGTTAATCCTGCCCATTTTTAGATTCGGCGATGTGTATCGCGTCGAGGACATCAGCACGAAAGTGCTCTGTGCGATGAAGGTCGAAGTCAAGAAGGAAGATCGACGCCACTCCAAACTCAAAATGGAGGTAGGAATTGGGAGGGAAGAAGGGATGCTGTCGGCTCACTTGTGTTTAGCAACGATTGACCAACATAACTGCTGCAATTGTCAAACCAATTTAGGAGTTAATGAAGTAGGAAAAGAGCAGAGAAAATCTTGTGACAGTTACAGTCTTCGACGTTGATCAAGCGTTAACAACAAAGGCTCAATTGTGTTATAATGATTGAATGGTCGGAAGTGAAATTTTCACTTGTTACTTGTTAAATATTTTGGTTTTCATCATCTTCACAATGTTCATTAACATCTTTGAGAATTTTGCTTACTTCATCATAAATTCGTTCCGATAACATTCCATTTTCAGATCAGCATCCTAAAGATGGTATCGGAAGAACGGGCACTTAGCCACTTCACGAAGATCATTGACAGAGGCAAAAAGGACACGTACTTCTTCCTGGTCATGGAGCTAGTCGGCAAAAGTCTGCAGGATCTGAAGATGGAACGACCTGATAAAGTAGGGCGTTCTGGCAGGCAATTTTAAAATGACAATATAACATGACGACGAGACATATAAATAAGGATGGTCTCCTGTTGTTCGGACTATTCACAATCTATTCACACCTATTTGTCTAGACTGCTTACTTTTTTCTTTTCCCCTACTTTCTCCTGAAAAACGGGTAGTCCAAACAATTGGGTGTGGGTGGGCCGAACAAAAGACCGATAAGGATATTAGGAAGGGAGGTGAAAATAGAACGAAATTCTGTGGGAAAAGACAGGTTTCATCATTTCGTAGCTGTCGGTCAATCTGATAGAAAACTGAGAACAAGTCGAGCTATGATCCCAATTTACGCTCATGAATACTTAAATTTTTATTTCTAAGAGTTTACCCGATCATGCAATCAAAGGAAATTGCAGATCTTCTCGATCTCCACTGGATTGGGCGCAAGCAAGCAGTGCTTGGAAGCAATTGAAGACCTGCACAAATACGGCTTCATTCACCGTGACATAAAGCCTGCCAATTACGCTGCTGGACTCAAGGATAAGAACCAACTCCATTTGGTTAGTTTCGACTATCGTCTGTTTCCCACGAAGTGATCGTTCCCAAAAAATTGTTAATTCATGAAAATTTTTCGGGAACGATCATTTCGTGGGAGACAGACGATATATTTATGAATAATCAGATCTTAGAAAGGATAGCATCGTAATAATGAAAAACAACTTATTACCACTATTCTCACTCCAATTCACTTCAATTAGTCCAAAAAATCATTAATTTTGTTCGCAGATCTACATCTTGGATTTTGGAATCGCGCGCAAGATTACGAACGACGTGGGAGAGCTGAAGGCTCCGCGAACGGCCACCAAATTCAAGGGCACCATCAAATTCGCTGCGATGAACTGTCATCTGCTCAGAGAACTCGGCTACAAAGACGACTGCGAGAGCTGGTTCTATCAGCTCATCGATCTCATCAATATTCAGGTTGGTTATAGGAAATGATTATTGAATTGAAAGAACAATTTGAAATCGTTCGAAAATGATGAAATGAATATCCAAGGAAAAGTTTCTTGAAAGTGATCAAAATGGTTCATTTGCAGGGTTTGCCTTGGAGAAGGTTATCGGAGAAGGATGAGGTTCTGAGAGTAAAAGAGGAAAGCAGAAATCTTAAGAAGGTTCATCGAATCTTTATAGACTCTTCAGTTGATGGCTAGATTTTAGGACCAATTGTTCTATGGAATTCGCTGCAGAGAGACACTGGGAAAGATCCTGTCCTACATCGACCAGCAACAGTTAGTTTTCTTTTATAAATCTGAAGATCTATAAGCGCGATGGTCAGAATACGAATAGCCAAACAAATAACTGTCATTTTTGATGTTTATGATTCTTACCCAAATTCCTTCTCAATGTATCTGTCATTAATTGATGGATTCAGATACTGCGACAGAATAGACTACTTCTACATCTACCAGCTGTTGGAGACAGGAGCGAAAGAGTGTGGAGGAGACATTAATGCTCCATACGATTGGGAACGAGATTGACAGACAGACAGACGAAGAGACTGCTACTTTGCATCATCCACTCGCTCATTCCTCCCTTCCTCTCATTCTCTACAGGACATCTATTTCCAATACAATAAAGGGCTGCAAGTCATAGATATCATCTAAACGATGTATTTCTAACATGGAGGAAACAGTATTATAGTACATATATGTAGGCTCCGCAAACACATTTTTCATGACACTATTCTTTAGTAAAAATCTATACTAACAGTCAAGTCGAGGCGTAACTTAGACGGTGGGAACATTAAACAAATTTCGGGTCCACTTTCATCTAAAAATTAAGTGAAAACTAACTCAATATGTGAACACGCATTTTGTCTCTTTAAGCTTGCATACATCATCTTGACTGTTTGAATCGCTCGAATTTCGTACGTCATTACTCTCTTTGCTCATTTTGCCTGCGACCCCGTCACGCTGCATCAATTTGTCTGTGTGCTTCCTCCTTATACGCTATAAATATGGGTTATTTTTATAGGACTTCTGTACTAGCTACCCCCTGGCTACTCTCGTCTCTTTGCAGAAGTTACCTTCTTTTTCTCTTCCTCATGCTATTTTCAAGAAAAGGGGTAGTTTTTACAAAAGGATAAAAGTAACTTGAGGGTATCTAGTGCAATAGGGTTTTTTTCCAATCTACTTGCAGCACAGCTAATTCTCCATCGATTGCGAGGTATTGGCTGATAGGATTTCTTTTCCACACTATTTCGCATGTCGTGCGGTTTACAGGTTGCCGATTTTGCCCTAAAATCTTAGTTACACCCCTGCGAGCATTTTAGCAACAAATTTGACAATGTTGTGCACGATTTGGGAAACCGTTTGCGTTCCTTACCTATGGTGCAAACTTCTTCAAGAAATACGAGTTACAATTCGCGATGTTTCCTTGACAAGAATATATTACACTACATTCTGATATTTATCTCATCATTCCACAATAGCTCTTTTCATGCATTATGCGCGAATTTTCCTACAAAGTAACATCATTGGTTAGCATGAGATAGTTCATGTAAATTGACCTTTATTTTATATTCATCTTTTCTTCGTTCACGACCGACGTTTTTATTTCCCAATTTCAGTTTGCCACTTCTTTCTGCTTCTTCCCTTTCAGTCATTTCGTTTCCTTTGTGTCGATTTCTAGGTTATTCATTACTTGCATCTATGGCAGCTATCGAGTCAATTGTCTGTCTTTTCGGAGTCAAAGCTGTTCTTGCCTTCTTCATTCTCCTTCTTTCCTTTCCTTTCCGTTATCTCCCCGTATCGGCCTCTGTTAATTCATCAAAATCCCTGGCAGTTTTGTTACTTCTTCCATCAAATATTCATCTAACCTCATTCCGAATTCCATTCGATTGTTTCATTTGTATCTATGCAATGTAGTTACTCACTCAGCTACTAGACTATGAAACCTAAAATGAGCGTATTTTTATTGCATTTCGTGCTTCTCCCACTTTCCATATTCAACTCTTTGCCTTCCACTTTCTTATTCTTATTTTCACTCATTTTTGCATTTTTTGTTCTTCGTGGTGTCTCTCCTCCTCTTCTCAATAATCTTGTCAACTCTAATAGCTTCCTGCAGATATATTGCCTCGCCCTCTCTACTTCCAAATTGCAGCTTTCAACTTTCAGCTTGATTCATTGCCAGTTCATCTATACAGCAATGCACATATTTTTAAGGATAGATCTTGCTCATAGGCTACCTATTTTGCACTAAATCAGTTTAGAATTTCCGCCCCGTTTCCTAAAATCTCAATAAACTAATTTTCGAATAGTTCTGGTTTGGACTTTTAGTGATAGCTAAATTTCAGTAGTCTATGCAAATGTTCGCTTCATGTTATTTAACAGCCGGACTCTCATCGTATTCTTAGTCTCTTCTGTCAACCTCATGATAGTTGACAGGATTAATCGACAGAGTAATAATTCTCCGACAAATATGATGGTATGTTGTTTTGGAGTTGAATATTGGTTTTAAACGACTGATGCATAATCATGATCTTCATTTACTACTTTTTGAACGTATTTTTAACGAAACAACAATATTTAGAAATCTGAGATAAACATAACTAATAACACTACCGAAAAAGAAACTGGCCTAAACTCTATTGCAAATGATACAGATAATTCCTTAAGCTATGATAGTACTCAGTTGGAGGACGATTTGATCGTAAGGCTTAAAGTATTAACTTTCGAAAGAAATGATCATCAAACTGGATTTGCATTTATACTGAAATAGTCGATATTTTCATAATTCTATCTCCGTATCACTCTTATGACTCAACCAGTTTCAGAAACTTGATATTTCAAAGCTAATCAAGCTAAAAGTGAATGATTGGCGAGATGCGCATGGAGAAAATCTGATAATTTGGTCTCATGAATCACAATATCATCCCGAGTATAGCAAAGGATCCCAGGGTCGGAGAGGCGAAAGTAGTAGGTATGAAATTTTTTGTAAATATTGCATCATCTGAAACGTCAAAACTACGAGTCCGTTCATACTTAGTTGCATTGCAGTTAAGTCTGAACGGGCCCTATGAAAAATATGTACTCATAATCAGTTCGCCGCCCGCAAGGCGGCAAATGGAGGTAAACTATATTGTTTAAAATTTGATGTTAGGGTGCGTTCATTCTTTTGGCATCATGTCAATGTTAAAAGTGATTTTACGTGTAAGCCTTTGACATCGATGTCAAAAAGTAAGAACCCACACTTAATGATTCAAATTGAGATCAGAATATATTTCTTAGCATCTGAAAAAACGATCAAATCTGAAGGGGTATTTGGAAAATTCACAACTTCGCTACTTCAAAAATTCACGAAGTAACATGTAGGGCTAGGAAATGATAAAGGAAGATAGAAAAATTCCCTACTTTTTTTCTCATATTTTACAAGTTGCGAAGTAGCAAAGCTAGGAATTTTTCGAGTTACTGTTTGAATCATTATCAACAACATTCGACATCGGTGTTTATATATCATACTTCCATTTAGGTGTTACTTCTTACAACTTGTTTCGACTTGTTTCATTCACTTCTGCTATCTTACCGTTGATATAACGCATTTAGGCATTCCAATTCATCAAAATTGATGAGTTTTGTGATTCTTGGCTCAGTGATAGGTTTCATCATTTACACTTACGTGTCGCATGTAATTGTTCTTCGTCGATTGGCTGCTACTCGCAAGCAGAGTCAACTCAGGGAGCTCATACACAAGTCAGTCGTTTAATTTGAATTTGTTATAATTATTGTCAGTGCCGTTCGAAATGATATGTTTCTGTAGATTTGGGTTATTTTCACTTCTTCCCTATTTTGAAATATTCATTCCACACTGACCGATATGTTATTTTTCTCACAACATTGCTAGTCTTCGACAAAGTCTTATTACCTCAGAAATTTTATGCAAATAATCATTTTCTGAGTTTTGATTTGGCTTGAGTTACCTTGATTGATAAGCATTTATGGTACAAAATATTTTCCGAATAATGGTCTTCATTAAATAACGATTTGAGGCAACTCTAATGTTTCAGATCAGCAGTAATAATGGCAGGATCTGCCAAACAGGGAGATTATTTGGAATTCAATGCACAACGAAAATCACTGATCAATATATTCAAAGGCTTCAGACTATAGGAAACCCATTTATCTCGTTTTTACTACTTTGCAACGGAAATTTTTCATTTGACAATTTATAATTCGTTAAACTTCTTCGTTTGTAATCACCATTTTGAGTGAAATGTTCATTAGTTTGTCAGCCTGCATTGCTCCTCTCCTTCTCCCTTCCTTCCCTCATTTTTCTCTTCCCATTGTCCCCCTTTTCAACGACCTCTGACTCTGCCGTCCATTTAGCTCTTCATTCTTCATAGTCCTTGTTTTTTGCTTCATTCTTCATTTGGATCCTTAATTTACTCGTCTCAAAATACTTGGATACTCGTACAACATTCATTTACTATTGTCAAATTTCATGTTTATTTCTTTATCATCATGTATGAATTTATAATAAATCGATTGATTTTCTAGGATCATCTTTTATGTTTGACGCCTTAAAAATAACACATTTTGCGTTTCTAGTCTCATCTCCTCGTTAACTCATTAGTGCACAACTGAATGGCTTGCAGTTTTCGAACTTATTTTTCTGCCATGATGAAGAGGAAAAATGAATATTTGTGCTGAATTATATCGAAAAAAGCTTCGATAAATTAAAAAATGAATCATAAACGATAATCGATATAATCGATTTTATTAGCATTACCAAATAATGATATTACCAAGTTTTATAAGAGAAAATTGGATACAGTAAAAATACATTTCTGGGGTATTGAATTATTATGACTTTCCGTGTATGAAACCTTAATAATGTGTATGATTGATGAGACGTTTTGATGTGTTGACATTTTTCTATGAGAAAAAAGTGAAATGATGAAATTAGTTTTTTTATTTACAAAAACATTACTGATAATTTTCATATTTATGCATTCACAATATCATGTTCTTTAAAAACGGGAAACAACGTCTATAATTTATGCATTTCCGTTGTAGAGCACTAAAGTACCATATCTTGGTAGTGGTAATGGAATTTAGAAGAACATTTAAAATTAAAGTTTAAAAAATCGATATCCAAAGGATTATGGTTATCGATTTTGTTGTTTTTCCTCCCCTTTCGCGTGCGTTTATTTAAAAAAAAACATGAGACAGTGGCACTAGAAAAAATTTCTTTCAGTGTAGACTTAATCCAGTATATTTTGTCTTATTTCGTTTACACTAATTGCTAATCAATTAATGCAGTCTGAAAACAGCCCAATTTAATTTTGGCATTTATTGTAATCGAAAGAGGACAGTTGTTGCATTATTGAATTTCATGCCAAAGGATTTTTGGACTCTTTCTATTTCCAACATTTCTAAAGAGCTGTGTTTACGAGATTTTTGTTTCGATAATTCTTTCCGATTCACATGTGCTCGGTGCAAGGAAACTAAAGCATTCCCTTTATAGATGCCCTTTTTGTAATAATAATTGCTGTCGTTACACCAAAAATGTTCTAAAATTCGAAGTTAGAACGTAGATATTATTCATAAGGCGTTTAAATAAAAATAGCTGAAGGCCTCATAATCAAAGTATTTCAAAAAGAGCTGAATGTATGTAGGCTGAATTAACTTCCCTCTTTTATACGAATATTTTATCTGATGTAGATTTTGCAAAGTCAATAATCGGTTTGCGCGTTTGTCTTCAAAATACACTAAATAATTCATAGCTTTCGCGGACAAAAATCTTACTTTACGCTCCTATGCTCTTGAATATTCCTAAATCTATCACTTTCATAAAGAATAATTCTAGGATGTTATTTGTTTTTCTTTAAATTTATACCGATAGACTAATCGATAAACATCCTAATATTTATCTTTTTGGTGAAGTATCCACAAAATCTAATGTCTTAAACAATATAAGAAAAATGTACCATTTTACATTCTTATAGCACATAATTTTCCATAAGTCTTCCTTTATCATGTTTATATTCAAATTTTTATTGTGCCCTGTTCATCAGATATAAGCGCTCGATACTTATTTCATTTCTTCGAATTTTCTATTCGCTTTTTCATTGTTGATAACTCTGATTCCCAGGAGAGGAGTCTCAAACAATTCCGAGCTAGACATAAAAGGCGCAAAAGTCGCGTGCACATTCAAGCTATTTGAGTGAAGAACGCGGAATGTTTGAAAATTCAATTTCTCCCGTCAAAATAGCCTCTCTTCACTTTGTTTGAATGATATTTGAAAACTCATCGTCGAATTCTCGAGTTCAACCTCTTCGTTTTCGTATTTCTGATAAAGCATGGATTATTCAACCGTCAGAATCCATCGGAGTTGACAGACTTGCACGTCAACTTGGATGGCTTCGAACATCGGAGCAGATTGCCTCCAAAGCAGATTCATTCAGCTGTCACTAACCGACTACCAGATAACCGATGGTCTGGACTTCATCTGCCATATCTGATTGTCTCATCTTCTCCTCTTTCCTCTCGCTTCCTTTCTCGCACCTAAATTGCCAAAACTCACTCAACCATGTCGTGCTGCCCTGCCTGCTCCTCTGCAGAAACGCAGACAATTTTCCTGGCCTCTGGGCTAGGACTCAGCAGCTCACAACTCATTCCACTTATTCCAAACAGCCACACACACACATTGTGTCTGAAGGCAGATATCAACTGACGCTACAAATCGATATATCTTCATTCAGAACTTTTTGAACTTGTGATCCTGTCATTAATTCTCTCGATTAAGTTCATTATTCCTTCGAAGAGAGTAATTTTCATTTGACGTCGCTTGTATGCGCTTATATCGTAAATGATCAGTGCGAAATTTCAGGAAAGTTAGTTATACTCAAGACTTACCTTCCATATTCCTATAGTTTCTCAAATTTACACCAGCATCAAGAAATTGTAAATGCTAAATGAAAATTGCATCGAGAAACGATGTGACTCGTCTATTCCTGCAATTGTCTCTGATCATCAAATGCGGTCTAAAATCGGCGTTCGGAATGGTGAATGAGTTGGAGAAACATGGCACTCAAATCATGTAAGTCATAGTTATTCTGCGAGTCATTCAGTACCACTGTATCATACTCATTAACAAATGATCTCTATGAAATTAGTACACAAAATAGAATAGGTTAAAAATCTATAAACCGTAATCCTGTAGGGTGATTTTTTCTTTGTATATTTCTAATTCATGATGATTTCAATTACTATCAAGATAGAGCATAGGATGAAATCATTTTACTGCTTTCTAGAGAAAGCGACAGACTAGGACGTCATTTGCATTTGTTTAGGAGCATGCTGTAGTTTTCAGTAAGACTGGAAACCTATGGATAAAAGTTAGAACTTTTAGAAATTAGGTCGAAATATGTAGATCTAAAATATAGAAGATAAGAATGTTTTATCTCAAAATATAATGGGACAAAATTCAATGTCGTCGGCGTTAAATAAACAGTGATTAATTTTAGATTATCACAATCGACTGGCAACATTTCGTTGTGGTTTGAAGCGAATGCCCATCATTCGATGGAAGACTGGATCGACACTGAGGAATACCGGCTTAATTTCAGGAGAAGTTTAGGTATGATTGACGAGTTTTCTTTACGAAATCCTCTATTTAATAAGTAGTAATCTATAGAAAACAAATTTATCGTTTTCTACTGCAATATAAATACGCTCTCTTCAAAATCTAACTATAAGATAAAATAATTAACATTTTGGAAACAAAATCTCGATTGGGAAATCCTCGAAATTTGACAGGAAGGCCTGTGCGAAGTAAGTGAATGGAAATCAAGAATCAGGCTATCATCAACTTAGCAATGTTATTCCCAGCTTCTTTGTAACTTCATAATTCTATCGCTTGATGTGTCTATCTGTTCCCTTTCAGCAAACGCATTCCATCTATCCAGCGAATTTTGTTATGTTTCCTTCATACATTGTTTGTTATTTATAATATTTATATTTAAAAAAACGTACCAGAACCAGAAGATGTGGTTTACAATCATAAATAGCTACAATGCTTTAGATAAGATGATTCTTCACAAGCGCGTATCTGAAAAATAAAATCTTTGACAAAGCACTGTGGCTATAAAAATCTGGAATAAAATGAATATGCAAATAATAGTTTAGAAGTCGATTTCACTGGGCTCAACGCCAGTTTTATCGAGGAACTCGAAGCAGAGCGAGAGCGATTCTACCAGGATCTGGAAACTGGTCGATTTTCAAATGTCAGAAGACGACTGATCGAGGATTTACTCGATCCAGAATACTATGAAAAAGCAGTTCATCCAAAAGTTAGTCAAATTTGACTTTTAGATGATTCAAATAAGAAAATATTGATTATTTCAGCGAAACCATCTCATGCCGACACGGGTAAACGTATCGATGAGTCTTTATCAGATTCTCGATGTGGTAAAATAAGTTTGATCAACTATTTTCAATTATTTAATTTATTCAGAATGAACACATGCAAAGTCTCGAAGTGAATGTTTGGATGGTGCAAAATTGGTACGATGAATTTCTCGATTTCAACCCTCGCGACTATGAGATGATCAATAAGACAATTGTGCCTCACGATGAAATTTGGATACCGGGTTAGGTTGATAATACGATATTTTAGCGTATTGAATCGTAGAAAAATCCTGAATATTTACATAATGGCATTACTAATATGCTCATTTAATAGTACCAAAACCAGACTTATGTTTTATTGTTATTTTTAAATAACTATTTTATATTTTCTAGATAGTATAGACATGAATTATGTATAATTTTTTCTATTTATCTTTTTTCAGATACGTATCTCTACAATAGGTAAGTCTAGTCAATATTATTTCACAGCTTACGAAATTCCTCTGGATTGAATCTAAAAGGAATGTATCATCTTTATAAAAAATGAATTTCAGTGAGACATTGGAACAGAAGAAGGTGGAATCGATCATGCACGCACAAATCGAGACAGGCTATTGGGCGAATGACGGACTTGGCGCGCGTGTGCAGCTAATGTTTCCAGCCATCTATAAACTATCGTGTCGAATGCATGTGCTGTGGTTTCCATACGATGTTCAAAACTGCACATTCATCATTTCGAGTTGGACTCATGATATGGTAAATCATTCCATTGATGAAATGACATCGAAATTAGAGGATAATTTTCTTGGCTGAATAGCATGAAATTAAAGTAGACTAAATACAATTCTAATAACCTTCAGGAGACAATTGATTATTGGCCTACAAGAAATGAAGTCAACCTGCAAAATATGGCGAGGAATGAGGAGTGGGAAGTGATCAGCTTCGATTTCGAGCGTGTCGAGCAAAACTTCAAGTGCTGCAAGCATCCCTGGGTCATGCTCTATGCTCACCTGATCATTCGACGAAAGCCTCTCTATTACATTGTCAATCTGGTGATTGACAGATTTCGACATTTCAAACAATTGGAAACTATTCAGGTCATTCCCACGTCAATTATAACCATTGTGGCCGTTGTTGGTTTCTTTACGCCTAGTTCTTCTTCCAGCGAGCGAGACGAAAAGCTCTATCTGGGAATAAATACTCTACTCACGATGAGTGTCATGATGCTTATGGTCTGTAATCAGATGCCATCGACTTCGACTTATGTCCCGTTGATGAGTAAGACTCGCATCATTTATAATAAGAATCAAAAATTGGAAAACAAATATAAGCTTTTATAATGAAATGAAAATAGTTTTTCATGAACAAATCAAGAATATACTGAAAAAGTTTTATGATTAGACGCCATAAAAGTGTTTGCTAGATTTCTTCTAAATTGATAAATGAAAAGTAGGTGAATTTGGTAAAGCAAACTTATGATTTGTTACATATGTTTGTTTTGCCACAGTTCATTATACTAAAACAATACTGGCGAGACATTTTAGGCTGGTACTACATTGGGGTAATATCTGTCATTGTTATTGGAACACTTCTTGCGACTATAGTTTTAGGTTCGGCAGCATTCTTATACATCTTAAAGACGTCAGAATATTGAAAACCAAAATTCACGTTTTATCGTTGAAATTCATTGTCGACTCATAAGGATTGAGATTTTCGAAAGCAAGAGACCTTTTACCAGTTTGTAGTTTTTACCAGATTTTTCACATGGTAAAAACTACAAACTGGTAAAAAGCTAGGAAAAAGAGAAATCTGGTAATGGTAAACACCTGGTAAAAACTACAAAAGACCTCGAAATTTCAATTTTGGATGGGCAAAAAATTAGCATGCATTGTGTTTACGGGCCCCACCTAAACCTATGATGTTTTAGCAATTCACAGCCAGAAGCACAACTGCAGACCTCTGTCCAGGTCAGTTAGGAGACTGATCAACAATTCATTCGTCGAGACATTCATCTTGACGTTAGTATTGACAAAAATTCTATTTCACACTGACATTTCACTTTACAGCCCGCCGACGTCACTAATTGAGTTGTGGACAGAGTTTGGAATCGTTACGGAACGGAGGATGTCGATGTCTAAATTGGATCCAATACTGCTTGCGCAACTCGATCCTATATCTGTATTTTCAATTATTATTTCCAATATATCAATCATGCCGCCAATTCCAGCATATGCCCCCGGCACCACGAGTCTTCTTCGGATCGATATCCTCACAAATCAGCGATTCATCGTCCTTATTGTACACTTCGAGATTGGCTAATCTAACTCGTCAATATACTAATGTACACACCTATTATTCTAGTTTGACAATAGTTTTGCATTTTAGGCTTGTTTGAATCGACCAAAAGCAAAAATGTTTCAAAATTTCTCTAGGAATGTGAAAAAGCAGAAATTACAGCGAAGGTAAGAAAATTGATTAAATGATTACTGTAAAAGGTCGGTTACTTGATGAATGATAAAAGGGCATTTTATGCACACTAAAATAAATGAGCTGGCATTGTACAGTTATTCAATATCCACGAAAACTGAACTACATAGATGGATGGTGGAAATGGTAAATGCGAAGGAGGGCAACTTGTAAATATCGGAGTGCTTTCTTGAAAATGTCCAAGAAAGCTCTCCGATATTTACAGATTGCCGTGAAGGAATAATCTGAAAATATTCGTGCACTTGGCCAATTTTGAATTTGTAAATAAGTAGGAATCAGGGCTGTACGAAATGGCATTTTGAGATTTTTTGAATACGGAATGCGGAACGGAAAATTGTCGAAAATGATCCGGAACGTCATATTCCGTACAGCCCTGGTAGGAACCGTGAGCTAGTCCAATTAAGTAGCAGCAAGTAATCGGTTTGTCAAAATATTGTTAGTGGTTTGAAAAGTATTAAATTATTAAACAAATGAAATGACTTATTTTAGATGTGCATTAGAATACGAATTTTTGGCAAATGTCATCGACCGCTGCCTATTGACACTCTTCAGCGGATTCACAGTGCTTTTCTTCATTTTCCTCTCCTGCTTTGATTATTTATTTTCATTTCATATGGCTCCATTTCGAAGAGATGCATAATTTACTTATTAGGAATTTTAAAGTCGTATTGATATCATTGCAGTCTATGAGTTTTTGCACACTTCGTTCAATATCGATTCTTATTAAAACGGGCAAAATGTCGATTATTCTTGATTCTGAACACTTAACTATGAATTTGTATGTCTAGATGATGTTTTCGAAATTTGTGATTTTCATAAGATAAAGTGGTTGAATCATTAGATTTTTGATTTTTTATTCAGGCAGCATTTGTATAATTCAAAGACATTTATATAGGATATGAAATATAGAAAATAATAAATAGTATAAATTTAGAAGCATTTGCGGTGAACGATCGAGGGACCAGACTCGTCGTACTCCTGCTTGGAGATCCACATCTGCTGGAAGGTGGATAGAGAGGCTAGGATTGATCCTCCGATCCAGACGGAGTACTTGCGCTCGGGCGGGGCAATGATCTTGATCTTCATCGTTCTGCAAATTGCGAACATTGCTATGGGAGATATTGGGACATTTAGAAAAGTCTTTTGTAAGGAAAATACATAGAAAACCTTTTTTCCAAATCGAAATATAGTATAGTAATTTTTCGTTACATTTCGATATTTTCTACTATAGAATATTGCTTACACTGGAGCGAGGTGCTGGATTTCCTTTTGCATTCTGTCGGCGATTCCTGGGTACATCGAAGTACCACCAGACAGGACAGTGTTGGCATAGAGATCTTTACGGATATCGACGTCGCACTTCATGATCGAGTTGTAGGTCGTCTCAGCGATGCCAGTTCCCTCCATGCCGATGAATGCAGGCTGGAAGAGGACTTCAGGACAGCGGAATCGCTCATTTCCAATTGTGATGACCTGTCCGTCAGGCAGCTCGTAGGACTTCTCGAGGGACGATGAGGAAGCGGCCGCGGCAAGTTCCTGTTCGAAGTCGAGAGCGACGTAGCAGAGCTTCTCCTTGATGTCACGGACGATTTCTCTCTCGGCTGAAAGTATTCAATTTATGATTAAGATAAATGAAACTCAATTTCTCTACTCTAAACTTTTTGTACAAATCTCTTTGATCAGTAACTTTCAGCTAACTTCGCAGATAATCGAATAGGAAGTTTGAAAACTGCATGAGATTTTGTTATCTTTAACGGTTACGTAAAATGAGAATTTGATTCAATAAAAATCCAAGATCGAATACTTGTTTTTGGTCTCTCGTTAAATTCTCATTTTTCTTTGTCGGTTCTTTATCACATTAAAGTGCTAAGCGGCGGTGCCATTTTGTCATTCCGTTTCTTGGAATATCGCCTCTTCGCCTTGTGTTATCTCATTCTGCACGACAAATGGCAATGGTTTGATAAGGAAATATGCTAGATGAGAGAAGAAATAGAGCAGGAGATTGTGAAATGGAGAGGGAGAGGAATTGATAAGGATATTGCCAATAGCACACACACACTATGGAAGTGAGAACATATTTGCTGATTTTAGTGACGACCAGAATTGGCACATTGGACTATACGAATGCACAAAAGAAAATGGATTGAGAAATTGTAAATTTAAGACTAATGAGAATGCAACTAACCAGTAGTGGTGAATGTGTATCCACGCTCTGTCAAGATTTTCATCAGGTAATCAGTCAGATCACGTCCAGCCAGATCAAGACGTTGAATGGCATGAGGCAAAGCGTATCCCTAGAAAAAGTAAATAATATTAAACGCGAGGTTTGAGGTCGTGTTACTTCATAGATAGGAACAGTGTGTGTAACACCATCTCCAGTATCGAGGACGATACCAGTGGTACGGCCAGACGCATAGAGAGAAAGGACAGCTTGGATGTTGACGTACATCGCTGGGGTGTTGAAGGTTTCGAACATGATCTAAATACCAAATTTAATTTATCGAATGAAGATTCTAGTATCCTTGATTTACCTGTGTCATCTTTTCTCTGTTGGATTTGGGATTGAGTGGGGCCTCAGTGAGCAGAACTGGGTGTTCCTCGGGAGCAATTCTCAACTCGTTGTAGAAGGTGTGGTGCCAGATCTTCTCCATGTCGTCCCAGTTGGTGACGATTCCGTGCTCGATGGGGTATTTCAGGGTGAGGATACCTAAAGTTGTTTTGGTTGATCGCTAATCGCTTCTCGATTTACCTCTCTTGGACTGGGCCTCATCACCGACGTACGAGTCCTTCTGTCCCATGCCAACCATGACACCCTGATGCCTGGGGCGACCGACGATCGAGGGGAACACAGCTCGGGGAGCATCGTCTCCGGCAAATCCAGCCTTGCACATTCCAGATCCATTGTCAATAACAAGGGCAGCGATTTCGTCTTCCATTTTAGGACTTTAGAATATGAAATAATCTACCTGAAAATCGAAATATCCTTTGCGAAGCCTAAGAAAAATATTATTCGAAAGAAGAGTGATTTTATGCGTTGGGAATATGACTATAGACACAAAAAGATGTTTGCATAAGAGCTGCATGAAAATATGTCTAATAGAAGAAGGAAAGGTATTGTAGACAGGGTGAATTCCTACTGATGTCTAATATAAGGAGCAAAACCTAGTCATCGAATTCAATGTCAAGATATCACTGCTTTGCGGAGGTACTAATTACATATTAGTAGTGAGTCATTTACAAAATAGCACGAAGTAATAAACTTCGAAATAAAAAATGATAATAAAGATTTGTGCGGCGATTTGGGAGTGAGTCCTTGCCTTGGCTAAGCACCTTAGGCACGGGCCTATATAGCTGGTTATCAATGCAATTCCTAGAACGCAGCCAGTAAGTGGAATTAGTGGCGTCAATGCAGGCAAAATAGAGGCAAAGATGATAAAACGATGGAGAGAAGGGGAAGACGCCTACAGCCAGACAAGCAGAGACAGCAAGATGGAAGGAGGGATTGTGCATCGCCCATTTTCCATCTCTGTTATTGTTGCCAAACCTTTGGCTGCATCCTTCTTCTCTCACTCTGCATATTTGCCAGTTTGTGAATGTGATACTAGGAATCGCTCTGGGTTGTATGCACTGATAAGGGCCCTTCTCCTTTGCTCCTCTTTCCTAGTATTGAGCCCTGCTCTGTTTCTGCTGCACAATGCAAGTCTTCACGGTTTTCCTAGTATTGGAATAAGACACGTTGCAAAAAAGAAAAATGCCATAAAATAAAACCGACTGATTGTGGAGATGAAAATGAAACGGCAAACAATCGGATCCATTATTAGAATTGCATTGTGATGTCTAAGTGCTATGCAAGTTGGTTGCCTACACAGCGTGTAAATGAATGAAACATCGTCATAAACAGAAAGCATCTAACAGACTGCTGCACTGTTTGGTGTTTGTCTGGTGAGTCAGGATTCACGAAGGCGAAGAATTCCTTAAATGGGTGAGAAAGATATCAACTGACTGATTGATTGCGAGTGCGAGCAGAGCTTTCTTGGAAAGTAAACTTGAATGCGAAGGTTGAAATGAAGCAGACTCATCGATGACTAGTCACTGATTAAATGATGAAATGAAGTTTATGACGAGGGAAATTATTTTCTCTGGAAAATGTTCGCTTACCTATTTTTGAATTTTTCGATTACGAACAACGTGGCAGATTCCATATGTCAGCTTGCCTACTAACCAGAGATGTGCGCGAGTCCTTTAGAGAAAAAAAACGCGACGAAATAGTGCACCAAATTCTAGTTCAAGTTCGAATTTGAGTGAAATTGCATCATATTTCGGTATTATTTTTTGTTCAGAAAATATGTTCTGGGGTAACTAAGATTTTTAATAAGAAAAGAATCAAATAAAAGTTGATTTTGAACGAAAGAATCGGCATTTTCCGGATTCCAAAATGAACACGTTTTCGCAAACTTCGAGTTACTTACAGGTTTTTGCAGGGAAAAGTTATGCGCTAATTTTTGGCACAAAACCGCTTCAGAAGGTTTATCGTCGATCTAGGGATGGTTTTTCATGATATTCGGTCTTTGAAGGATACTTCTCATTTTCGGGTTTCCTTAACTACCACTTTTATTACATGTCGCACATTTGCAGAGGAGGCGAAGCTTGTGCTCTCTAAGTAAAGACCGTTTTGATTCGCTTGATATAGGCACGACTTTCGAACGTGCTACTAAAATTTTAATTAAAGTTTCAAACTTCTGACAGTTAGCATTGAAGTGGCATGCAATGAAATTGTTTGAGGAAGATTCGACTTTACAGACGAGTTATCAAATACTACTAATTGAATTCGTCCAAATCATTAACATCGCTACAACATCCAAATTAAATCAAATCCAGAGAAATATTTATTTCGCAGATAATTATGAACATTATTGCACAGGTATGAATATAACCAGCTATACCCGAACTTGCATTGTTATGGTTTAGTCTACTTCAGTTTCGGAATAAATTATGATGAAAGGAAAATTTGACCTTATTATGAAAACGTATTTCAAAATGAAATATATAGCGAAAATCATTGAAATCAATTTAGGAATCTCAAACTATATTTTCTTTAATTTTAAGCAAAGTTACGCAAGAAATTATGCTAAAAGTTAAAATTTCACTAATATTGATAAGTGTTGTAGGTTCTCTACCATGTAACTACTGAATTCCGACTAATCGAAATTAAAAGTAGAGATTACAAAGTTGAATTTTGTGCAATTTTGTGGAGACTTTCGACAACACTCTCATAGTTTGTATCTTCATGACGTCGTGGATCATCAAATATCTGCTTGATCTTGTCAGTTGATAGGAACTTTTCTCCGACACATTTTGTTTTTTCTTCTTCTAATAAATGTTGGACTCTCGTCGAAATCTTGTCAGCATTCTTGGTCCATGATCTGGCCGAGTCCATGAAGCAGAAAAATGAATCTAAAATGGATTAATTTCGGGTTTTAATAAACTTCTATTAGTTGCTCTCACCTAATTCCATGCTGTAACTCTGCCTATTCAGGAATTGAGTTTGGCCGCTGCACAGAATTTCCAAAATGGGTTGTAGAAACGGTAGACAGACGGTAGAATGATCTGATTGCAAAGTTCGGTCTGCCAGCTGCGAGCGAAGTTCCATCAGCCGATTGAGCTCTTTTCGCGTCTCAGAGCTTGATGCAGATATTGTTTCATTTGATATAGGTGATTGCTAAAATATTTTTTGAAAAATAAACGGATAATGTAATTTCAAAGATTCATTTTTGAGTTGCAATTAATTCAAATTCTTGCTTACCATCCACCAAACGAGTGCATCGATAACATTGACGAAACTGAAGTAGTTGCCAATTGCTTGAAGATGAGATGCTACTTGGACCCAGACACTCAATAAATGACAATTGATGGATAGACGATTGATATTTGGAGTTCCAACGACAAGGGAAGTCAACACCGAAAGGGTTGTTAAGCGACTTCTGAAAATTGCCAAGAATAATTAGTTTCCCTTTCACTATCTTACCGATTAACCATAGTCTTGCGAAGTGACATTCCAACTGGCAGCAAAACTTGTCGTAATCCATTCTCCATACCGGATTTGTGCAACAACATTAGTTCTGCGTCCTCTCTCGTCAGAATCAGGCAGATTTCTTTCGGCGAAATAGCAAGCAATTCATGTCGCAGCGAGCCAACCTTTCCAAGATCGAACACGCCTTTCTGGTTTCGTTCTGATGGCGGACTTGGAGAGCTAAAAACGCTCATTTAGTCTTAAAATCTTAATTAGACAAATTTGATTTTGTCATGCATGACATGTTTGATATGTTAATTTAAAACTGAAATGTTTGCAACTCAGAATTTGAGTGGAAATTTAGGTTCAAATTTTTTCATTTTAAACGAAGCTTTCAGTTTCAAAACCCCCAGAATTAAGAATTCTTGGGATCGAAATAATCAATACATTTGCGTCGCTGAACTGACCTGTAAAACCCAGAATCAGCATCTGTCGAGGTACCAATGGATTGTTTGCAGAAATCATCGTAAGAAAACTCGGAAGTGAGTGCAGAAGAGCTAGTCGAGCTCTGTCCGCAGGAAGAATCGCTGCCTCCTGACAATCGCTTCTCACTTGGCTTTTCCTTCGAATGCTTCTGAAAACTTATAAAATAACGCAAGGACTCGATGGGATTCTCTTACATCCCAATTTGTTGATTGCGCCGCAGGACGAGGCTCATCGTACTCTGCTTCAGCTTCAGATTCTGCTGGCACATCGTCGATTTTCACGTTCAGTTGACTTTTTGCCTTGAAGAAGACTGGCTTTGGAGGGATGAAATTGGGCCTCGGAGGCAGAGCTGGCTTTTCCTTTGTCATTTTTAACCGTCTCACAGAAGGTTTACTATTATCATGATTAGAAGTAGGAATAAGTTGATTGAGCGGCGAATTTCGACCTAAATTAAAACGAATTTTAGGCATTCTAGCATTTTTGACGCGTTTGACTGTAAAACGTGAGAGATTATTTTGGGAAAGACAAAAATTGGAGGGAGCGGCAATCTTGGGTGAATTGAAGAGTAAGTAGTAGCATTAAACACCCCAGATATTTTTAAAGGCTTAATATTTTAGTGTCTTGCTAGAACAGTTGCAAAGTCGATAGAAAAGTGAATTACCTGAGGATGTAGTGAGATTCGTGCACGAACGAAATTGTCGATGAAAGTTGCCGATAGATCCGACCGTAGATGGAAATGGACTTCGAGCACGACGGGCATCGATTACCGTTGACTTGGTATCGGCTACAGGCAGCATCGCTTCATAGTCCATTTCGTCATACTGTAATGAGGATATATCTTTAAGTGAATTTGTAACAATTCTTGCATCATTCTGATCTTCCTCATCAGTTGAAATTCGGACAGGCAAAGGCAGTGGTCGATTAGCCAGAGACGCAGGTAAAGGTGGAACTCGAATTGGAGCAGAGCGTTGTGAGCTAAACCAGAATATATAATTGTATTTTTCATTTATGGTTATAAAATGACGACAATTTTTATTTACCTATCGCTTTGACTCAGAGGACGTTGAGCAGCTACACGATTTGCTTTGTTCAAGCATGCTCTCTGCATTAATGAATTGCTAGATGCTAAAATAATCACTTTTGAGTTGCAACGACCCTAAAATTAAACCATTTCGCTGAGCTGTTGAACTAGGCCTGAGGATATGCATATAGCTCGCTTCTAATTCCTTCCGTTTCAACTTCGAATGATCGACCTAAATTTATTATTTAATTTTTTCATTTTGTAGATTCACAATTTTTTATCACAAATGATTCTCCTAATTTATATGTTAAACGGGAAAATTTTAAATGTGCTGGAACTTTATTGTTGAATATTAAAGAGCTAAATCACCTTTCTGGCACGATTAATCGGATTTCGAATTATGCATCCAGACTTGAGGGTGATTGACCGTTGATGGGAGAGGTAGAAATTGATAAGACCTTCAATCGCCGAAAACGATTCTTCTTCGAACTGAAATGAGAAAATATTCAATCGTGGGAAGCATCAATTTTCTGTAGGTTCATCAAAAGTAAATCAACTTTTATTCTAGCTACTCATTTTCTGTTATCCACTTTCTCCCTGCCATCTGTCATTATTTTGTCGTCCCAGCTCTAATTCTCGTCTTTCGTCTCATCTCTCCTTTATCCCCTAATTTCCCAATTGCTCTTGACTTGTTTTGTCCAAACAGTTGGTTGGTTATGAATGGGCAAAATAAAATAACCAACTTTCTTCATAAATGTCTCATTCGATAGAACTTACATGATAGACTGTGGACCCTGTTTTGTCAGTCGATCGATTTATCTGAAAATGCATCGCTTCTCCCTTGTGTTGAGCTGTCAGCACAAAATCTCCTATCGAAGATATTGAATCTCGAACCTATAAATATCAATGTAAAAAATTATAAAATTATTTAGCATTGCAATGTAAGGTAAGTACCAAATTTCATCCATCAACTATTTGGAAATATCTCTCGATTTCACACACTAGTTTTCATGAATTTTATGATTTTGAAAAAAAAATCGCATCAATCGAGCATATTCATAAATTTAATGACTGACCAAGAAATCTCCATCTTTCTCAAGCAACGACTCTGCCATAATCCTCATGATATTTCCGTGATAATAAACTGCGTCGTTTATCGAACATTCACTTGTGCTAGGTTTTTCATCCATGTTACTAACTCTCTGAAAATATAATCTTTACACAAAATCGATCAAAAATTAAATAAATCTGGGAGTGCTACACGAGTACTAATGATAAAAGGAAATTATAACATGATAGGAAGATTTCAATTTGCCTATGCCAGAAAACTGTTGTAAGGATTTCAACGAATTGTGAACATCAAAGAAACGGAAGATAAATGGTAGTAGCAATTGCCCTGCTTTTCCAGAGATTCTTTACCTCCGTTCATTTATTTAGCCAATCTTTTGCGTAATTTTCCTGCATCTTTCATTCGGTCTCTTCCACTTCTCCCCTCACTTTTACTGCGCAATAATCCAAATGTCTGCATTCTGCATAGCGTAATGCAACAGAATGAATCATGGCCCAAACTGTCGAAGAGAAACACTGTCAGCCTCCAGGAACTGCACTCTCAGCAATAGAAAATGTTGCATAATCGAAATTAATCATGCTCAATTCGAAAGGACATCGCATGAACTATAGCGAAGAATATAATGCAACAGATAGTTGGACGAGATGAAAAGCAGAACGAAGAACAGACGTCTGCAAAGAAAGAGAGAGGGACCTCCCAAGGGTAATTGTGTTAGGGGCATAAAAATATATACAGATGCAGATGGAAATGGATGAATGATCAACACATTCTCATGGCTGCTAATACTCGAATCTCTAGAGAGCAGAGGAATGAGGAATGAGAGGAAGCCGTTCAGTTTGCTTATCACGCACAAAATCAGCAGCTCAACGACTGAATGAGTGGGTCGAGTCATCCACCGCTCACATAGTCGTTTATTAGTCAAAGTGCAGCCTCCTCCTTCCGTCCAAAGCAAGCACTGCTTTATGTGTTTTGCATACGACTAATTGGGCATTTTGCATTGTCCACTCACACAAATTGTGCCATTTTCTGGCTCATAAAACAATCGAGTACATAGGAATTGTGCAAAGATGTAAAGGGGCAGATGAATAACGAAAGAAGGAAACAGTTGCTGCTGGCCTTTGACTGGGACAGAACAAGAGACAGCACTTGCGCAATCACAAAGCTGCCATCGAGAAGAGAAGAAGAAAAACCTATAAAAAAATTTTGAGTCTGAGAAAGGAAACATCTGACAGGCAGATATCAAAATATTTGAATAGGAAATGCAGAAAAAGTCAATGAGAAATCAAAATATGCACAAGGAGAAAGGGAAACAAGGCAAGGAGAAGAAGAAAGGGAACGCCAGAAGTGTTTGCACAGACGAGCAAAGACGTCCCCCACACAATACTGATGACTATGTTGGAGGTAATGAGAGAATATGCAGATGTCGGAAGGAATAGAGATGGAGAACAAGGTAAAGAGAGTTAGGGAGACAGATAAGGAAATTTGGAGGGAAGAATATACAAAGAAAACGAAAGAAATTTCGAACCGCAGCAATGACGCATAGCAGGACATGTAAATGCAAATTCAGCCTGGGAATGGTCGAAATATCGTTGCA
This sequence comes from Diploscapter pachys, assembly GCA_002287525.1. Classification (NCBI taxonomy): domain Eukaryota; kingdom Metazoa; phylum Nematoda; class Chromadorea; order Rhabditida; family Rhabditidae; genus Diploscapter; species Diploscapter pachys. The sequence continues at coordinate 185,803 of LIAE01006521.1, read as the reverse complement.
AATCCAATTGAAATCTGTTTCCGTCTACCCGTTCGTATAACTTGATCATCAAAATTTGGGTAAGACAACAATCAAATGGAAACAATTGTGGAATTCGGCAGACTAATGAGACTTACTATAGTAGGATCTCGAAGAATAGTTTGTTGGATGATTTATTTAGAGTTTTAGAAATTTTGCTAACTTTTATTAGCTGAAACATTCCAGAGCAATAGGATTTGAGTTTGGAAGATATTGTAATTATTGTGAAAAATAATGATTTGAGAAAAAAACGAGTGGTTTTTATTTAAAAATAAATTTGATTAATGTGGAGATCAACTAGAATGGATTGGAATGAGCAAATGGCCAGATGCCCTGTTCTCTAGAAGGCAAAGAAATAAAGGAGGGAAAGAGAGGAGAAGAATGTGAGAAATCCATTTGTATCACTTGCTGCTATTGTTCAGAATTTTGGGATCTGTGGGAATCGAAATTTGGATGAATTCCAATACAAAAAGAAACAAGGCAACTCAAGCACCTAAAATATGAAATGAAGAGCTGTCAATAGATACAAATTTTACCTAGAGAAAGATATAAACACGCGAAAAATATCATGAGAGCACAAATTTACTTGGATACAAAGAGAATCCGACTGAAAATTTGCATACAGATTGAAAGAATCGAAATGGAAAGGGGAAGCGAGAAAGGAGTGAAGGGAGAGAAAATGAAGAACTCAAGCAGCGGCCGGAAATCTGCAGACATATGGCTGGGCGGCTCGGCAGGCACGAAATCGGCACAAACCGATTCCAAAACAAATTAAAACTCCAATGACAAAAGCCGCACAACTGAGAAATTGGATTAGCATCAGATGCAGATGAAAAGGATTTGAGTAACGGAGAAAAACGAGTGAAGAATGAGACCCAGAGGTTATGACAGGAAGACATTCAATCTGATGGGCTGACTGGGCTGATTGAGATGCAGGAAATGAATCTGCTAATCTGACAATATGAACAATCTGCAGAAAGCCATCAGCTTCTCCCTCATTTGCATGCTTGCGTCCATCTTTGTGATTGACAAGTAATAAGATGAAGATATTAAAGAATAATTGTAAATTTTGACATCGAAAAGATTCTATTCGCAGCTAACAATTATAGCAGAAACGATATGCTATGTATCTGAACAAAGCTAGGATTCGCAGTGATTTATGTTTAGGGACTAAAGTAGCCACTCGATGAAAAATGGCATAGCGGTGTGAGCAGGTGGTCAATTGGCAAAGATGAAAAAGAAAATTGCTGGAGGGCAAATAAGTGCTTAGATTATTGGCCTGAGAATGTGTCGCATGAGTGATTCACACCTATTTGACACTGGTGACTTTTTCGATAAAATGGCGTGTTCATGGGAAAATACTAGATACTTCAAAAATCGTCTAGTGAATTTCGGAGAATTGGGGAATTTCATTAAGCTGCGCAGCGGGATAGCCAAGTTGATAAATGGATGATAGCTGATTAGGAAAGAAATGATTCTGAATTTGGGTCAAAAATGGAAAAGTGGGAGTGAGATATGAATAGTCAAACTGCATGAAACGAGAGGAATTGCAATGCAGAAGTGGAAGAATGCTGAATTTCGGGTGGTTTAATGCAGATGAAATATGAATATCCATTCCGATTTAGACAGACATCATATCGCTTTCGCTCGAAAATCGATTTGGTAACTTTGCTGATTGAAAACATCGATTAGCAATAAAGCTAGATATAAAAATGATGAAAATGTGATGGGCAGGAAGTGAATCATGGCGCCAAACGCACAGTGCATAATTCGAGGGGAAATGCTGGCAGAGTCGGAGAATTGTATGCATGATACATTTCCGAACACATTTGCATCTCTAGTCCACGATATTTCCATCTTATCATCCAAAAATATTTGCCCATAAATGCTATAACATTATGAGTAAATGCTAGAGATTAGAGACGGAAAAGATTCGTACGAACAGTCAACACGCCTACAGCAAAATGATGAGTCGTAAATCTAATAATACGAAATTTGAAATGATGATAAGGAATAGGAAATGATTGAATAAAAATAACTTACTGCCTAAAACAATTTATAAATTAAAGGCGGCGGTGTTCAATTCTGAACTTTAATAACCAACAATACATAGATAGATATTCGCCGTAGGAAGGAAATAATAGGGTTTGGCTATGCGAGCAGTCGCATAGTGGGATGATATGTATAGCGCACAGCGGTTCTTGTCTTCTCCTGTCATACCTGTCCTCTCATTATTCTTCACCCTCTCATTATCCCTGCATATTTCCATTCCTTATCCCTCTTCCTAGGTTTATTCTTCATATCTCGGCATAATTGATTGCAATGACCTCGGATGAATCACTGGTCAACTTTTACACGGTTGTCAGTGGTCGAAAGAAAACACGCAAATAATACATTTGTACATGATTTATTCCCAGAGTCAAATACCAAAATTATTATACCGTTTTCATCCAAATCTGGCCCTGACTAATATTTTCCTGGCTTCTCATTCACTCTCAATTTTAAAGCTCTCTCACCCCTCCTTCCCTGAGACATCTAGCTTTAGATGGCGAGCAGAGTACAACAACTGTAGCGGCAGTAGTAGTGCTTTAAGTACGAGTAAATCAACTAGCGACGCTTTCGACTCTCTCCATTAGGATCATTTTTTCAAAAGCTAGAGAGCTTCTAAAAATGAGAGAGTGAAAATAAGCAAAAAATAACAGCCAGGGTCAGGTTTGAATGAAAAACAGTGTATGACAACGTTCTATATAAATGCGTTTGTATCATTTGATTATCATCAGAATTTTAGGAACTCACAATTAAACCCCCAGAAGAGGTTTTCAGGTGTTAACTCTCAGATTGGCTGAGTTATTCGCCAATGAGGCCATTTCATGACCCTGATAACGGTTCTAAAGTCCGAAAGTTCCAGATTAAAGCCTTTCGGGCAGGAAATTCCGAAAACCGTTCCACGCATTGGAGAAATGACATGCAAAATTGAAATTAAAAATAGCATATACTATTTTTCTATTTCATAGAATAGCTTTAGTTTGCGATTTTTTGCCCAAATGATTTTAATCGGACACTTTTAGACTTCCAATTCGTGATTAGGACGATAAAATACTTCCATTGATAAAAAATCAACTAGTTTATGAGTTAACACATGAAAATCTCACCTGAAGAGGTGAATCTTACCAAATCTACAAGGAATTTTACAAATGAGGATCGATATGTGTGAATGCACAGGATAAGTGTTGGAAAATGCAAGGCAAGAAAGTTGTCTAAGGCAAGAAATTATCATGCACAGATGAAATGGAAGCCGGTTACTGTCATCGGATAAAGACAAATATAGTAAATTGACGGAAAATTAATCAATGAAAATCTTGGTTATTGCCAAAGATCGGGCAATTTGGACAGAATAACTTATTCAAACCTGAATAGATAAATGTTTCATTGAGTACTATTGCAACTGGTGTTGGAATAAAAAAAAACTGATGTTGCCAAATCAAATGTTAACGACGCGCAAGTTAATATCGTAAAATCGGTATTATTTATTCTATCTCAATTGCTCGATTTTTGGTAAAATGCTGTCTATCAGCCTTTACGCATAACTGTAGAAATGCCTCGTGTTGGGAATGAATTGTCCTGTGGGCGACCGAGCTGGAGGAATGTAGCTGCCGTGGGAAGTGTCCAGCGCAGGTAACGGATGCATCATCTAAAATATTGACATTCCGATTAATTATATACATGCCCTTCTAAGTTTTGAAAGAAATAATAACAGAAAAGCTTTCAAAATTATAAATGCCTGAAAATCAATGTTTTTTTCACCTTAGGAAATTTACCTAGAGAGGCCAAATGAATTTTCAGGGTTGCTAATCATGGAAAGACGTTGTATCAGTGTAATCGGTAAGATTAACCGAAGTAGAGTGCTTCTTAGATCTCCGAAAATTTTTCAATAAGAGCAAAGTTATGGCTATTTTTGTGCGTTTGATTTTTTTCTAAAATCGCTTTTCATTTTCTTCGGCCATTCATTTCTCATTGCGCTTCGATAAAACATAGAATTTGAATTTCATCATTCGCATAATTATCAGTTTTTGCAAAGTTTCAATGCAAATTTTCGCTACTCAAATGGGTTGAGTGATGGGATGTTGCTCTTTGGTGAAATAATTTTGAAATTTTTTCGCATATTTTCAACCCGATAAAATTTTTTCGTCCTCGTTGTGCTCGGGGGTTAGTGAAAAACGGTGAAGCACGTGGTAAGTAAATCAATATCGTAGTTTCAGGAACCGTTGAAAACTATATGAAAATCGTGCTTTTTTTCGAGATATCGGGGTCCTGATATCAAAATTTTGTGATTTTTAGGGTTTCGAAAGAAGTATTCAACTATACAGTTTGAGGAAAAAATCTAAAGAATATGATACAAAAACAATTTTCCATGATTATCAATTGGGAACCCGGTCAGCAGAATCGGCAAAAAGTGGTTGGAATTTTCTAATGCATAATTCGAATGCTAATTTTGGCATTATGGGATTTCTAAATTTACCCTTTCAACTTCAAAGGTGTTATCATTAAAAATTGGAAACTCGTGTGAAATCTGATCTCTTCTAATCTATTTCGCGTAAATTTAAACATTTGGATACAAGATGTTTATGAAAACATCAAACGTACCCCTGAAACAGGCGTCGATGTGCCTCCTTCCCAAGTATTGTTCAATTTGTCTCGGTACAAATCGTGTTTCATAGCGGAAGGCAATGGCTGAGAAATGGCAATAAAATTGAAACTCGACATCATCATACCTTCTGAATCTGTTCCTCGAAGTACTGCTGTCTAACTGAGTCTTCATAAGCTGGTGGGGGATTGATGAAGAATGCGTATGTGGTGACGAGAATGGCCATCAGACAGGCCATGCAGATGAAGAGCAAGGATAAACCTGCTAGATAAAATGAATAGCCGAACTCTTTCTGAAATAATAGCTGATTTGTTATCAAACCTAATATTGTAATTTACTTCAAATGCCCTCTTGTGGCCAATCAAATATTTCGATTCGAGCATTTCTGCGTTCGCCATGAAAATCCCCAAGGATATGGCCAGCAGGAGGCCTAATTTTTAGATTAAACTAAATTGCCAACAAATATTATCTAACCAGCAATCGGCAAGAATACATCCAGTACAATCGTAGCTTTCCTGATGTAGGCAGGCTTGAAGTAGGCAACAATAGCCGCAAGAAATGATATGCCCAACATAGTCATAACTACTATGTTCATGTACAGAACGGTGTAATGCCATGCTAAAATAGTCTAACAAGTCGTCGATATTTGCATACTCATTTTGGATATTTTCTGCATGCGATTCGTATGAATTTAGCCAGACAGAATAGTGCGACTTACGGAAGAAGAAAGGCGTTCTCAACAGTTTCTTTCGACAATCGCCTATGAGAAGAAACCGACAAACATCGACCTGGGTTGGCGAATTTATCTTAGGTTATGCAAATTCTATTAACTAACTTTTTCATAATAATTATTGAGAGCATCACTGAATATGTACCAACATTGAGTATTCCCAGGACAATAGAGCCATAATCCAGAGTCGACTCGAGTATTCACATCCAAATCATAGGCCACCTAAATTGCATCAATTATTACTCTTCCTGAAGATTTAAATATCTTTACCTGCCATGCAGGAGTCAAAGTCGCTACAAACAGAAAGAAATTCGATAAGAACGTTGCAATGGCTGTTCCTAACTGACATTGCTGTAATCGACTTAAATTACTGAACATTTCTGAAATAAATTAACTGATTTTGCAGAAAGGAAAAAAACAATTCATAAAGATATTTCATCGATGTTACGATAAATCAGCCAAATTAGATGAATATATCTTAGAGAAATTTATTTTTTAAAAACCAGAAAGAAGCTATGTCATAATGCCATAGTAGACGAGCATATCGAGAAGTTGCAAACACTAATACAATCTGACACGAAAATAAAAATAAATACTTTAGGCAGTTTTTCAAGATATGATCAGAATTCACCCGTATCGCATAAATGAGAATTTCAAGAAAGTAAAAATAAGGCAAACGTCAAATGCAAAATTTAAAATACCCAAAAATGTATAACTTCACATTACGAAATACTAAAACAGCTCAGAAATTAACCATAAATAAATAAATACTTCCTTCTCAAAATATTGTTGTCGACCCCGTTCTATATTTTTGAGTGGTAGTGGGTAGTTCTGGCAGAGCCCTCATAGCAAATTGTTCCTCCCAACTATTTCGTGGGATGGCATTGTATCGATCACTTGGAGTGTACTGAAAAGGCTAAATAATTCAATTATGATAAAGAAACGATTTGGTTTATTGAATGATGGTGAAAATAATTTGTAATGCTTCAAAATGATTGGCTTTGGCAGAAAAAAACGAAACAATTCAATTTTATAGTAGAAATCAGAATTAGAGCTGATACTCAACGATTTCAGAAATTCTAATTTTTAGTTCTATTTCTATTTCGTTCAATTAATTTATACCTTCAATTTTTAATTCACAAATTCTTATACTATGTTATAGATGAAGTTTTAGTTCAACATTTGGCAAATTTAGCCATTTTTCTCATAATTTTATGAAAGTTAAGCGAAGTTTCTAATCTACCTGAGTATTGAATGTCTGCAAACTTCCACCAGAAGCCCATCGATTCTCTCTGAATTGTTTGACTGCATAGACTAGTGAGAATATTGTTGAAATCAGGTAAATAATTGCGCCACAAACTGCTATGAAATAGGAATAACCGATATGCTTCTGAAAAGAAACAAATGCACAGTTTGTACTACATAACTTTACTTCATAAATCCCGCTGACAGAGACGTGATAGAATCGATATTGTACCATGAAGCTGAATACCATGAAGGTGAGCATGCATCCGCAAATGATCAGAGCTGAAGTTTCCAAATGGAAAATATCAACGATAATAATGATTTATAAACGAACTTGCAATGGCCAGTAGAATTGTCTGTCCGATAGCCGCATACTTTCCGCGGTAATTCATGTTTCCGATGCAGAAGAACACGAGACTTATCACAGCGAATAGCTGACCGAGCAGAATGAAATAGAGCAGAGTGCGTTGCCATTCTATGATTTAAATTTGATTTATTATTGTCCCTTTAGTTTTCTAGATTTATTTTAGAATGTAAACAATCTAGAATCGTCTGTTTTGCAAGTTCTCATAAGTCTTTACGCGCACACGAAAATGTGCTTGGGTTACTAAGTTTTTTTTTCGAAAGGCTAAATCGATACTACTCTATTTTGAGAATCATAAATGAATCTTTAGCATATGAAATTGTTTTACGGTAGAATGCAGGCGTCCGAATGTTGACAACCTCAGCAGAGGTGTAGAAATCAAAGTCATCCTTCGTGAATGTGTAGGTGCAACTGTACATCCCATTTGGTCTAGAGATTTAATAAATCAAATATGTTAGCATAAAAATATCAATTACCTTGTTTGGCAACTCAGCCACAACCCGCTCTGAATCCATTGACGCAGCTCTCGAGCATATGCTACCTATAATAAGAAAATTTATACGTTGCTTAAAATAACAAAAAAAATATGGAAATATAATCTAAAATTAAATATATGATCCAAAGGTTCGTGATTATGCATATCATGAATTTTTCGATTTCAATAATAATAATAACATAATAATTCTGTTTACAATAGCTTTTTCATAAATCGATGTGGAATCAATAATTACCTGCCAAGCTGGAGTAACGATTGCGACGAATACGAGAATGAAAGCGATGAAAGTGAGGATAATCGCGGGGATTTGCAGATACAACCGGTCCTTCGACAACTTCATTTCTTCCGATCGCTATTCAACGGCAACTTCAACCGGAAATTGCTCATCAACGAACAATAAATGTGACCTATTCCTGAAAGAAATCAAATATTGTGATAGAATAAAAAGATGGCAACTTCAAGAATGGGCGAAGAACAAACGAAATAAACAACAAGAAAATAGTAAGTCACGTGAATTACTGGTCTACGCCCGTTTTGGCGTGTCTGCCATAGCAACCTCCCCTTGGCATGTCGGCTGCTCTCTTCCTCACTCCACTTCATTCACTCTCCCCTTTTCTCGTCCATTCTCCCATTCTTCTACCAGCTGGTTTATGATTGAAAAGTGGAAAGGTGAAGTGGAAGAGAGAGGGTCGCGTTGAACCGGGAAAACTAATTACCTAAAATCTATTACGGAATTGGAAGAAAAAATCAAGAATAATCAATAGGACAGTTCAGTGAAAAATGAATGCTTTTGGTAATGGGAATAGTATTTATCTGAGATCATAAAACTAAATTATACGCTGATAGATGCGGATAATAAAGTTCACGATAATTTTTTACAGATAATATTTAGAATGGATAACAAATAAAAGTGAGCAAAAGTGCAATATCATGAATTTACTCGATAACTTTCTATAAATGGAAAGTAGAGGGAAGTGAGAGAAGAGGGAGGATCGCTATTCGCGATGCGCAGAGATGGCTGGACGCAATCGAATGTGTGGAATGAACGAATGAAGGAAGGAGAATCGATTTTAACTCAACGACCTTGGTTGAAGAGAAGAAGAGACAGACAGATACAGAGAATGGTCGGACAGAGGGCAAGGGAATTGGAAATAAATGGGGAGGACTGCAGAGATCTGCATAGATCCTGCATAGCCGCAGGCAGACTATGTAGGGCACAGGTATGCATTCCTTCAATACATGAACATAAAATAGAAATAGGTTCGCTAAACCTACGTAGTCGAAATAATGTTGAATTTGGTAGATAGCGCAGTTTTAATACTGTTAGAATACTAATTTAGTGTCAAAGAAAATATTGGAAATGTACATTTTTCATGTATCTTTAGTCTGTTGATTTTTGTGACAGATTTAACTGAAACGTTACATGCTTTTATTTATGTTTTCAAATTATTTCCATAAATTAATTGAGATATACAATGAATAAGTCAAATTTACCAAAACAATGTTCAACTTACGCGATTTTATGCATATGACATCTTCTGTTATGATAGAGCTTGTCCTTCGTCAGCTGTGCTATGGATAAATTATTTGCATAGATGCATAACATGGATCGGATCAATTTCACTTAGAAGTGATGACCTTCTTTGAACTTTGCCGACAACACAGTGTTTGGATGTCTGATTGAACATGCCAGGAAATAGGTAAAATTAGCTGGCATGATTGAATAGTCAAAATATATCGCGATGAATTATAGTTTAACTAGATTTAGCTTGAAATTACTATTACGTTAAAATTTACGACACTGACGTCTAGCTTGTTACAAATAATGTGCATAACTCTTAGGCATGGTATATTATTTTGTCTGTGTTACAGCATAATTTAAATATCCTAAATTTTCCAAAGTGGTCGTTTGTTTAGATTTTTAATTGTATTGTTCCCTATCTCATCATTACTGAAATGAATCAGACAAGTCTTCGTTTTTTATATTGTATTTTTGTATTTATATTTATGACACCTCATTTTATTTTCGGATTTCCTTAATTTTGTTCGTCTCGTGGCTCGAGAAATGATGAAGAGGCTGGATGAGTGAAGAGGGGCCGATAGAGACTCGATAGGCACGGACAGTGAATAAGTCATGCGAATATGGAGATGGAATGGAAAGGGGAAGGCAATCGAGGCCGGGGCTGTTACAAATAGAAGCTGGGCGAATTAAGAAGAGGCTCAGGCTCAGAAAAGAGCGGTAATAATTCATTAGATTGGTTATTGAGGAGCGGGGAGCAAGCCGATGGACTCCCCAAATGTGTTACATCGAATAATTAGGTGCCTGGCAGGAATTGAAGTGAGAGATAAGAGGGATTACTGTAGAGGGGCGAAATGAGTTCAATGAACTGTAAACAAGCAGCAAGGCAACAGGCGGCAGCATCTGTCGAGATATTTGACAGGAACGCAGGAATGTGTCCTGCTGGGAGGGAATCTGAACAGAGACAGGAAAGGTGAGAGATTAGTGGATATAGGGGAAATTGAGATGATAGGGAATGGAGGGATGAATTCATTCCCAGGCACACCAATTAGCAGGTTGCGTGTCTGACAAGGGCAACTTGAGCAATTGAGCAGTCAGGGCGAGAAGAGGGAAAACGTACCTAACTGCGAGATGAGATAACGATTACAGCTGATGAGAAAATATCAGGACATTAGGAATGCCTAAGCCTTTTACACATGATGTGTTTAGAAGATATTTAAGTCAATTGCCAATGCTTGCATTATATTCAAATTTTTGTGCATGCATAAATTTTTAAAATTTCGTTATTTTTATGTGAATTTTGCAATTTATCTTCATCTACAGTATGTGAAACGTCAAAAGCAGAGGCGGAAAAGGTTCAGAAGGCCCTGAATGACAATGCAAATATTTGCATGCTTTAATCATGTTATACCTAAATTGAAATAGAAGAAGACAGGAAATATCGCTGATTCGAAGAAGTCGACGTGCTCATTGCAAGGAAAAGGAAGGAAGAGAGGATTACGGTAGCTCCCTTGCTTTGTGATGAGCCGCAGTGCAACACGCGCAGCTCTCCTCTCCTTCCCCCTTCCTTGACTCCTCCCACTTCTTCGGCTCTTTCACACGCTCACATCCATATTTGTTCACCAACAAGCTTCTTATCCCATAATCCAGGAATCTGCTTCACTTCTGTAGCTAGCAGCTATCGTATTTTTTCTCAATTTTATCTGATTGTCTGGCAATTTTTCATTCATGTGTTGAGTCAATAACTACTCTTACAGTGAGTTATCATGCACTTTCACAGCATACGGTATATAAGCGCAAATAACATTATTCAAAAGCTCTCATCTAACTTTCTAAAGCCAAGTCATACATTTTATTACTTTTTTCTGGAAATCTTGTGAGATAAAATCATCAAATCTTTAGCACAGATCATCAAAAAAGAGTAAATCATGTCCTTGCACAAACGCAATATAAAAATCTTGAAAAACTTCTGATTTTAGCCTCATCTTATTTACTTTTCAGATACCTTTATAATATATGATTTTATAAAAATTGTGATGGTTTAAAGTAATGAAAATGAAAATCTTGATTTTGAGTATTATTCTACATCAAGAATTTTCCGAATACAGTAATCTTTCTTCAGATTTAATTAAAACTGTTCTAACCAAACAATACTCTTCCCAATTTAGCATTGTCCTTTCCCTTCGGTTCATCTTCCAGCTAATTCCATTTTATTTGGAGCAGTTTCATCTCAATTTCACTTTTATGCGTCTCCTTTGAGTCCTTTTAATTTGCTCCTTCGTTTTTTCGACTTCTTATCCTTCTATCCTTCATCAATTTTCCCCTTTCCTTCCCTCCCTCCTCCAGGCTTTATCTTCTGACTCCAAATTGACTGTGTATTTTATTGCTCGTAACATCGCTGCCTCTGACGACGTTTCATTCCATTTTTATAGACGACAACCCCAGACCGATCCAAATTTGCACGAGAGCAACGCGTTGACTCGTGGTGAAGATCGAGAAGATGCCTCTGCCCACGGCCACTGGCGGATGTTTTCTCATCGATTCACTGCTCGATCCGCCTTCGAACATCATGCGGAACTTCGACGATGAATCGACTAAATCGGAAAACCTCAGCTCTACAACAGGAGATGATTCTTGCACGTTAGTTATATTTTCCAGAAAAGACGGAGGATGCTCATTAACTTCTTAGAGTGACTTATATTTTGGACTATTTCCCTAAATTCTGTTTATTCGTTCATCTTCCTAAGTGGGGAGCCCAAGAAATATTTGACTAAATGAATTGTGTGAAGGTGTGAAAATAGCTGAATTTTGGATGAGACAAGCAAATAACTGGCATTTGTTCGGAAGTGTAAATAATGGCGGCAATGATTTCAGAAAACTCGATACGGTAAATGGGAATAAGGCTGAAGAGCAGGAGCAGGAACAGCCATGCAGTTCATCCTCGCCGACAGAAGTGGAAGAGACGGAAGATGAGGAAGGAGAAGGGGACAAGACCAAGGCCGACAGTGGGAGTGACGGGGGCAAGCAGGAGGAGTTCAGAAGGCTCATTGCTTCACTCATTCATAAGCAACAGAATGAAATTCATGCCAATAATGGATTGCCTACGGTAATTTAATTTTAGAAAAAGCAGATTAAATTGCCAAATTTGAATTTGAAAAAAAAACTATAAAATAGTCACTTTTTGTTCATCCTCAAACTATTTTCTTTCTCTTATTGAGAATTTCGTTGTTATTGTTTCTAACAAATTCGCGATCAACTTCTATGAACGATATGTAATTGCACAATTGATACCTGTCTAGCTTCTTCCATATGGTAGCTTCAATTTCTAATGGTTAGTTAGCGTGACTTCCCGTTGCTTCTCCACAAATCATCTCATCGATTTGCTCATTTTTCATGCATTTTCCATTTTGGGACTCATAATTTCATTTCGAGAACAGGAAGCATAGATTTAGCTGGGAAAGCCGTAGGTTGTGTGAGGATTCGGCAACAGATGTTGCAAGAAAATGGGAGGAAGAGACAGATCTGTATGAATGGCTGACACTAATACTGTAGCTCAACAAATTACGCAACCAGAATCGAGAGGATTATAAACTAATTGAAATCATAACTGCTGGATTAAACAATCTAAATCGATATTCTAATAGCAGCTAAACTTGTGAAAATTTTAACTGTCAGAATAGAATTGAAGATTCTTTCCATCACAAAGAACGAGTAGAAACATTTGGAAGAATAACAACAATATTATCGTAAAATTCCTGCTCATTATAAGTAAACCCTTCTTAAATAAAAAAAATGATTTGACAAATGATATCAAGACCCAATTCTTATCTTTAGACATCAGCCGTAGCATTTTCGCCGATGAACAGCTATTTTGCTCGGCTTCAATTTGTTCAACAAGCCCTACAATTCAGTCAAATAGCCTCGACTCTTCGCCAACCTCCAATTTTACCATTGATGCCACTTCTCAAAAAAAGTGAGATGACATAGACCCTTCACTTTCAAACCTTATCAGCATTTTCAGATATTCCATTAGGCATTTTCGGAGCTGTACAACCACAGAGAAATGCAGTAAATGGCCATCAAACAGGGAATCGGCATTATGGTCGAGGAACTGGGGAATCGAAAGGCAATGTCAAGAAGTATCGATGCGATATCTGCGAGAAGACCTTCTCGAGATCCAACACCCTGCTCACTCACAGAGTAAATTTTTAAAAATCTTTCATCAATATTCTACGCTACAGTACTTATTTTCTTTGAAGAATATCGTAATTTTTATCTGAATCCAGAAGTTTTCTTCGTTCAACCCGAATCAATTTTATCCATCTTTTTCCATTTCCTTCAAAGCTTATGCTATGTCTTTCAATGATGCAGTGTGAATATCTTTCCTTTTTCTAAATAGCATTTCTTCCATTGAATCGGGCCCTTTAGCTTTTCGGTTTCACTTCTTTTCACGTAATGAAAGGCTCTGTTCATAATTCAGCAGGTGCAGTGCCAGTTCAGTTCGCATTCCCCATTCCATTGCATTCAAGGCATTGCCTTCACAGTGCAGTTCAGTTGTGGTATCCAAGTGCAACACAAAAAAATTCACACGCGATCTATTGCCTTTCATAGACTACGTGGGGAGTTGCGGAATTGCAAGGATGTCAGGAAATTCTAAATTTGTGAAAACCACGAGTATTGAGAGGGTTAGAAAGTTTTCTGTTCCAAACACAGAATCCCCAAGTAGATATGCCAAATCATGTTTAGGAATACAAATTTTGTAAAGAAAAATCATTTTGGTTGCAAATAAGGCTTCGGTGAAGAAAAAATACGAATAAAAATCATGATCGAAAATCGCAGAGGAGAACACATTTCATAAATGAAATATCTTTTGTGCTCTTTGTGTTTGAGTATTTTGGGTTAATTTTTGGTACAGATCCATTTTATCAGGTTTATCCTCGATCTAGATAGTGCTATTCGGACTATTTGAATTTGAAGGACACTTCTTTTCCAAATTTCTGGTTTCAAACTACACGTATTTCTGTGAAAGGGCAAAGCTTGGGGACCCTATCCAAAAAGACATTGTTATCAATTGATCAGAAAGATAGAAACATTTAGATTATCATCCGAGTAGCAATTGACAATATATGTCCAACTTTCGAATACTAAATTGTGTTCATGCGAGTAGGACAATTAGTTATTCTCATTATGAAGATCATCATTCTGTAATGCACAAGAGATGAATTGCAAGGGGAGAGAGAAGCAATAGAATCGCATTAGTCAAGGAAGGAATAGTATGATGATATGCTAGATTATGCACGATGTGCATAGCAGTCAGCCTGTGGAGTGCTTTTGATTCCCTTTCTCTTCCTTCCTCATTCAGCCCACTTCTTCCTCCAATTCGATGATTCCATTGTTCTATCTCTTCTCGTTACAAAACTGCAGGGAAATAACCACATGACGCGCAGATTCTGTAGGTCTCTCCAAGTCAATCAGAGCCACAAACAGGCCATATCATCATAGAAATAGAGATGCAAGCTAATTAGAGCGACTCGGAATTTCAATTGTGGAAAATATATGGGATACTTTTCCTCGAAGTCTAGAAAACGAAATAAAATCTTTCCTGGTTTATTGGAAAGTTGTTGACCCATTTTTTCTCGTTTATCTAGAGTCCCCAAGCTCCGCCCCTTGCAGAAATGCGTTTGTGGTAGAAACGTGGTAGTTTGAAAGGAAAATTTAAGAAGGAAATACCCTTCAAACTCCGAATATCTCGAAAACTCTATCTAGATCGACGATAAATCCTAAAAAAGAATGATTCTATGCCAAAAATTAGCTCATCATTTTTGCGCCGATGCAGTTAGAAGTTTGCCAAATGTATTTATTTCGATTTTTTTCGGCCTAGAAAAACTTGGATTTTATTTGTTCTTCACGTAAATCTTATTTACAACCTTGGTGATATTTCTGCACAGGAATGTTGTCCGAAATATCAATCCGACATATTTACTTGGGGACCCTACGTTTATCATTCCCCATTTCGATATGAAATTGAATGAACTTTCTTGAAATTCATATTAGTTGCAAACATTTTTGCTTTCTCAACTATTTTCAATTTTAGCGTATTCATACGGGTGAGAAGCCATTCAAATGTGAAGTATGCAGCCGAGCTTTTCGACAGCCGGGAAACCTGACCAGACATAGGCTAACTCATACAACGGTAAATTACCATTAGCTCAAACAGTTCAATAAACCTGAATTTTAGGCCAAACCGTATTGCTGTACGATTTGTGAAAAGGCCTTCAACAGGGCATCAAATCTGCATACGCATATGAAAGTGCATGGAGCATCAAAATAATGCCGTTTTTCACTAGAAATGACAACACGATCTAAAGTCAATCGAGTTCATAGTTCATTTGATCTCATCTCACCATTAGTAATAAATCATTATCGAAACAACTATTATTTTAGTTCGATATCAGGCTAAAGCCCCATTTATACGATTTGGAAATATTGTGTTGGTCCATAACTTTTTGCAAATAGATTTTTAAAATATTCTTTCCTTAAACTAACCAAGGATAGGTGGTAAGACCGTTTCATGAGGTCTATCACCGACTTAGTTGAAGTTTCTGCGACTTTTTCAGGTTGAAGAGTAGTTGCTTCTCATTTTAGTGGTCCCCGTACTATCACTTTTTGAGCACTGTCTCGCTTTTGCAGAGGGACGGAGCTTGCGCTCTCTAGCTGTTTGCATTTTTACACATAAGAATTTCAAACTCGAATATTTAATCAGTTTGTTCCAGAAAAATAAGTCACGATGATAAAGAAAAATAATCGACATAATGAAAGAATAAGAATTGAGAAAGAGTCTTTGGGGTAAGTAAATCATATTCTAAATGGGTTTGGAATGAGGAGTGAGCAGTGAGAATATCCATAGAGTTAGCAAATGATAAGTACCGAATAATGCACACCTTTCAGGGAGAGTTGGTGAGGGATTCAACAAGTGTCAGCTGGCAGAAGCAGGTAAAGCTCAGCTTGAGAATTAGACAGAGTGGAAGAAATACAGCAAATTACATGGTACTTTGGAAAGAAATCAATGAATTAGTAGTCAAAATGACTAGGAACAAATGGAACAGAACAGAATAAGTCAGTTGAACGGTGAATAGAAGAGGAACACGTTTACCCGAATTAATTTATATCCTCAAATAAAATACAAATAAATTATGTTGCTGCTTGGAAAATAGAAACTATCATCCGAATGATTTTCAAAACGGCAACATTTGTTGCTTCTTATGACTAAATGACTAAATTGACGACTTGTAGTATGAAGACACGGGATTGTTGTTTCTAACTTGTATGTATTGAATTTTGTCCGAGTATTTGGCAAGTGTTAAGCCATCTGGTGAGAGCTAGTAGAACAAATAGTAAATAGGTCGGATGATCAGAAGGAAGTGAATGTAGAACAGGACAACCCAGAAGACCTGAAACATTGAGAATATTTATTTATACCAAAAGTTCGTTGTTTTTCTCTTTAATCAGTAGTGAGGTCGACCCATTTCTGGATTCCGGTGGCTTTTTAGAGCTTGTCTTAGAAATTGCTAAAGCATTGTCCGAGTTGGGGTTTTTTGTTAGATTCCATATCGTATGTGTCCAAGTACTTGTATTGAAATTTCAAATGTTTGAAGGAACATTTTAAAAAAAAAAATTCCCTTTCAAATTTCATTTTTCAGATAGAACTCTTTTACTCCCTAATCTTCTCCACATTGTTTGCATTTTAATTGATCACTTTGCTTCTTTCAGGGTCGTCTCTAGTCTCTCTAGTTTCAGTTTTGTATTAGCCGTTATCAAATGAAAGGTGCAAGTGGACTTTTTCTCAATTCGCTGCTATACTACACTGCGCATCAGGTGATCGGTTGATCGACTAAGCCGAAGTTAAACAATTCAAGAATTCGATCACTAGTTTCACACTGAGAAGTCAAATTAGCCCTTTGGACCGCGGGAAATTTTTACATTTTGATATGGAGTTATATCAATTTGGTCAAAATAATTTGCAGATTATGCGTATTTCACGGCCTTACGAGCCCTATCCCTTAATAGCGCTCTGCGATTTACGCTTAAAAAATAAATGTCTAGGAAACTGGAGAAAGCATGCGAGGAAATGAATGCATGAGAACGAGGAACTATCTCGCTCAATTGTCAAAATCTGCGCGATTATATGGAGATGCACAACGGCGCATCAAGATTGCAGACGGGCGGGGCTAAAGCCTAACCATAAAGAACATAAGGCCGCGACTTTTATCCGTTCGAGAGCAAGTATCGTTAACACGCAAAAAAGAGGTTATTCGAACACAGCGGAAACAAGCAGACTCTGGCACTCCTACCACGAAATAGTGTGTTCAATGAAGTGAGCTAGAGACAGAGTCATAGCGTTTCCTCTGCATGCTCTAGCCCCTAATAATCGCTTTTTCTGCGCCACTAATATTTGCAGTCAATATAGAAAGTCGAGTCCAAAACGAATCAACGTTGCGTAAAATTTCTATTTTTGTTATTGATATTGCTAATCCAAATTAAAAAGGGAAGACAAACTTGAGTTTGCAAAAAAAACATATTTAAATTTACCTGAGAGAAAATCATGGCCTGCCAGGTGATTGCCTCCGTCCGATGTTCGCCCTCAAACTTGTCGTTCTGGTAGAAGTCCTTCAGCATTCGGTCCTTCTTTTCATAGCGGTCGTATAGGAAATTCTGAAAACGACAGAAATAGAAGAATGAAATAGAGACAAGCGAGTGTGCAGACCTTGAGAGCCTCCTCGTTGTAGCCCCACTCCGGCCGCACGGGAATGGCCTGCCAATGGATGTGAATCCGATGCGAGCCGGGCATAGGCCAGTCGCCCAAAATTGCGTTTTTCAGCTCAGGAACGAGCCCCTGAAATAAATGAATTTTGAGATATCAATAGTGCAAAATACAAATTAGCTTATCGTAACTTTCTCGTTTTATGTTGGTCACTCACTATCGTCTTTATTGCTAAATTTGTCGAAAAAATTGGTGAATACTCGATAATTTACGCAGCTTTCAATTCTAATGACTCTTACGATAAATCAAATCGAATTTTATTACCTTCTTGTATCCGATGGTAGCATCGATGATGTACTCGATGGGCGGGCCATTTCCACAGCGGGACTGGTCGGGAGAGCCTGTAGATAAAATGAATGAATAAACATGAATACCATCGAAGAAAAAAACCTTCTTGAGGTCCCAAAACACTAAGAACTGCATGAGCAGCGCCAGTTCGAGGGAAGGCGCAGTTTTTGAGCGGAGTGAGGTTGTTCCTCTCGGCAAATCGCTTATTGCTCTCCTCGATCAGGTACAGTCGAGATCCCTAGAAATTTCAATATTTTTCAAGAAAACACGATCATACTTTAATTCACTTTTCAAAATAATCACTACACGATTTACATAGAGTGCACTTTTTTGCTCTGGATTTACTCTTTCCCTTTCTCTCATCAATGGGAAGGAAAAGGGAAGAGGCGAGAAGTGAGGATAGGTAAAATCAGGATAAAAAGTGTACTCTACGTAAATCGCGTAGTAAGTTCTTTGGAAAGCATGGAGGCGTGAGACCAAGAATAATACATTACTTCTAGGCGAAAAAGTTACCGGGCGGTTGACCTTCCAATACCGTCCGGTAACTTTTCTCCGAGTTGAAGATATTATCAAGATGAGTATTTTGCGTTATTTTAATATCCGAAGAAAGCTTTGCAATTGGATAAAGGAGAAGAAACTTGAATTCTTCCTATCAACTCATCAGAGTTACAAATGTGAGTGACTACCTCAGGATACATGACGATCCAGGTGAGGTCGTACTTGTGGAAGTAGCTGCTGATGTGCCTCTTTAACTGAGCCAGAACGCCATCTCGCTGCGAGGCCCCTCCGTTGATGAAGAAGTTGCCGTGCAGCGTCCACATAACGCCCAGGGGGGTCCACTTCCAGATGTTGTAGATTATCCACAGCCACTGAAATCAAGAAAAACATTGAAGGAAAATCTAGACTCCGTGATTTTTTTAGTGTAAATCAATCATATTTCGTCGCTCTTCCTTAGATTTGTTTCATAAAGATTCCAAAATAATGCCGCCTACCCGTCCAGGGACGGAGCCCTTGTTGTTGAGACTGAGCATGAGGGCGAAGTGGTCGACGAGACCGAGGTGGTTCGCTAGCAGAAGACACCGCTTCTCCGACAGGTGTTTCAGGTCGTCGCCATATTCGCGAACTGAAATTGATCTTGAATTAAAATCAAGATTTCTTATTGTACTCAGCATTTCCAATACCAGTCGCTGCCGACTGGTTTTACTTTGTATCACCGACCAGTACCGATTGGATTTTCTCAAAAATTACTACCAGTCGGTTGGCGAACTGGTACTGGGAACGCTGAGTATACTTTACAGCAGAATTGAGACGGAATTTAATTTTAAAAAAATCAGACTCGCTATCGGAATTGAGGTCCAAAAAATTTTCGGAATAGGAACTAGAGCAGAATCAAAATTGGCCAAAATACGTTAGAATTGGAGCCGGAATAGTTTTTATTTTCTTCAACTTTTCACACTAGAACCGGGACTTTGTCTCATTCCTACTTTACAGATTTGCAAAACTTTCAGGTTTTTCCTTTAAATTTTCTACATTTCGTACTTACGTATTTTGTCTTAAAACTAGGGAAAGAAACAATGCTTTAAGACTCAAATCGTATCATTTTTAGAGAAATATACGTACTAGTCATGCCGCAATATGACGCACAAGCTGCCCAATGCCTGTTCACCATTGTACAGAGCCAGTGTTCTATCGTGTTGTACCATTTAATGCTGAATAAAGAAACAGTACTTTCTGATAAATATGAGATGATTTTGATATTAATTTGTTTGTTTCAGGACTTTCAAAGAAAAAAGTTCATGACTACTCTACTTATTACAAAACAGGTAAATAGTGCAGAATTTAATTTATAAAATTAATTTACAAAACAAATTACTTGATAAATATGAGGACGCTGATTGCAGTGACAGAGGCAAGACAGGCGAAAGGAACTACCAGTACAGTCATGATCAGAAAATAAAACGCACCTGAAAACATAATTATTTTGTCTATCTTGGAGAGGAAGCTAATTAGCATTTTGATTCAACAAATTTCCAGCGACAATAACCATTTAGTTGGACTTAGAGTTACAATTTTTAATTGCCAACCGCAACCGCGATTGCGGTTATCTATTTGCAAGTCTGGTTGGACTTGATAAGGATATTGGCAGTTTTCAAAAAGATATAAATACATTTTGTCATTTCTTAATAAGTGACACAGAAGAATTTCAATAAAATATCGAGAAAAACAACTAACCGACGTAGGAGATGACCTTCTTGAGATCGAGTCCACCATTCCCGTCCTGCTCTGCTCCCGAATCGTTCAAAGCCCTCAGATCGTGTCCTCTACTCGCCTCTCTATCCAGCACGGGGTTGGCGGCTGCGTTCATCACCTGAAAAAAAAACCATATTTCATTCGGATCATCGACAGCAAAGCAAGTGTAAAAATAACGGCGAATTGAACCGTCAAGAGACGAATAAAACACCTCTAGCCTAGACCAAAGTAGTTTTTTATTCAGTTGACGTTTTCATACAGCGACAAGTAAAGCAAACGATAGGTGAAAGATTAGGCTGTATTGATAAGAATGGATGAAATGGAATTGAAGCTGAGACTTCAATCAGCTGGGCAAATATTATCGCCAATTCAACTGATAACGAGCTGCAAGGGAATTCGTGGAGAAGAATTATTCGAAGCATCTGATCGAAATAACTGACGCTCAACAAAGTTAACGCAAATTCTACTTGATATAAAGAAAAAATACGAGCAAAAATGGGCAAAAAACAGGGAATAGTTCAAATTCATTAGGTATGAATGAGGAGCAGCATTTGGGAGATGGATAAAAAGCCGCAAGAGGTTTCGATCGAAGCGCTTCATAGGGGGATTTTGGAAGGAAAGAGAAAACTCGAAGCTGAAATATCGAACAGAAAAATGGCTGAAATAAAAACTAATCGATGAATCTAGATGGCGCAACGCTGATTCACAAACCGATGCAGAATGTCTGTGGTGAAGGCAGAAACGTGAATATGAACGAGAGTTAGAGAGGGGAGAGAAGAGAACTGCAAAGAGAGAGAGAGGATGTACAGAGTACGAGTAGAGAGAGAGAGAGAGCATGAGCAACTGACTGACAGAACAACATAAGATTCTAACACTCGACGGGATTAGAATGATACGAAAACCATTCATAAGAAAGATCAAAATTTCAGGTAAAAGTCCAATCAGAAATGAGAGAATTTTTAAAATTCAAATAAATGGAGAAGCGTGAAATTCACGTGAACGAGTGTTACAAAAGGCCAATGAACTTCCACTTTGTAGGTCTAAACAATCCCCGAAGGATTGTCATTTTGAGTTTAGAAAAGAAAAGTTAGCGATAAACTTCAACAGTTTCTGCAGACGAAACACCATCCCAGTCAAACCATCGAAACGATTGAATGAATCTGCAACGAAGAGGGATCGATTGCTGCAGGGAACAGAGACATCAGCCAGTTGGAATGGGAAAAGACTGGCGGAAAGTCGCCATTACACAAGCATTGCCAAAGCAGAACGCGTCTCGCTCCTCTATGGAAACAAGAAACACTGAGACGGCATGGATTTCCAACAGCAGCAATTAACTTAGGATGATTTTATAGAAAATTTCAGACTTAAAATTGGTTTTTCTTTATTTTGCAAAAGACAACACAATAAATTATGCGCAATTAGTCAATTTTCCGAACTTCGATGACTAATATAATGAAAAATCAAATCGAAAATCAAATTCGAGAAGTTCAGGTCTAGAAAATGGCTGACAGCGTTCTTATTGAATTTCGAAATTTTCCTTCAAAAGATTCACCCATTCATTTTCAAGAAAGTATACAACTCGTTGCACTTTCAAGAAAAAAGTCATAATATAAAATAAATAAATAAAATCCACTTTGATAAAAATATTCCACTACCCCCGAGCAGGATTAAAGTTAGCAAAAGGGAACAACCACAAATTTTCACGAAGAAAGTAATAATCTAATAATAATAATCTCATTGGAAATTTCTTCGAGACATTTCTTCTGCTGCTCTGTATCTTAAAGTTCACATTGAGAAAATCAGCATCTTTTTCATATAAGAGTTGCTATGGAAATCTAATTTGCAGAATTTCTTTATGAGTCGGTTTATGTGTTATTTTTACCGTTCAGAAAGAAAATTAAAGGCCTAAACTCTAGTGTTGAAGAATAAATTTTCCACGGCCCGTCAAGTGGTGCATAGTAATGAAATTACTCTAGCCTGTCTCGCTAACAGGAATGTATGCGGCTCGTAAAGATTGGGGCCCAGGCCGGACTATTCCTCAATTTGTATCTTTGTTTAGTGATAAAATATGCGTAGCCTGTTTGTGCTTCGACCCTTCAGCTCCCGTTGGAAATCGGATTAGGAGAATAGCTGATATGAGTTATTCAAGAAAGTATCATTCGCTTGTTGTCGCAAATGGGAAATTGTATGCAATTGGAGGGTTAATAGATTTTGCAAGAAAGAATCTTACATGCATTTTAAAATAGGATTTTTGTTCTTTGTTCGAGCAACTTTTGCAAATCTATCGGAGAATACGATCCAAAAACGAAGAAATGGGAAATAATGAGACAATATTAAAAATCATTATTGTTTTCAGCATAATCCATTAATATCTATTTTCTCTCAAACCCTATCATAAATCATTTGATCAATATTTTTGTTGTTGTTGTTTTTTTTTACCTTTTTATTTTATGACGGCTTTTATTCATCAGCGAAATCACTTCTCACTGTTTTATGATAAATCTAGTGGATTTGTTTTTTTTTTTCAAATAATTTATTTTCATTTTATCCGTAGTTGTTTTTGTCGAAAGTCAAATGAAATGACTCGTAGGGAAATTGGCAAAAAGTCATAGAAAATGTGTATCGCAGAATAATTTGGAACACAGAAAACTGACTTGAATATTCAAGAAAACTGGTAATAGGGAAAATAATCCATTTGGAAAATACTAGTTGCATTACATTCGCTAATTGTGAACTATCTTATCGTATTTTATAACCCATCAGAAATGTAAACATCGAGAAAATGTTGGGAAAGGACACTGGGAATGATCATGAAAAAGCTAAATACAGGATTCAAAATTGTGACACTGATGACGAATTTAAAATCTCTCATCAATATTCTAGAATAGAGGAAGGAAAACTGGCTGAGATAATTCATAGCTTAATTGATATTGAAATGCCAAAAATTTTAACTCTGACGAGATATCAAGGGCAATTATGTTATGAAATACCCCTAGTGAGCAATAATATTCGTAAGGATGAAATACATTAAGGGCAAAAAATGCAAAATCTCTAGGAAGAAAAAGAAAACGACAGTTTCATACATGTTTTTACAAGATTATATGAACCTCAGTGTTTTTAGTCTGCTCATATTTTTTCATTAAAACCCATCAATAAGCTAAAAAATGGGTGCAATTATATACAGATATCATTTTTACTGTCAAAATGGTTGTGATATCATAAACTACTCTCTTTACTACGCTGTTACCTTCAGGACTGTTGCGCGAATTGAAAGTCTTATGGCGAAATCTAGAGATTTTCGAAATTGAGAGTCGGAATTGCGATTTTTAATTTCGAAAACCCATGGTCCCACCTAATGATTTTCAAAAATCGTAATCAGATGCAACCTAGCGAATCTGATCCATCAACCCTGCTTATCTGGTCCGAGATGAAATGCTAATTTTGTTTTTAAAAAATCGATTTCGAATCTTCAAGTTTTCACCTGTTGATGATCTTCATGACATCACAATACCCTATTTTGAGTTTACTATTTACGAAATAGAAATTCAACACTTTCTTCGAAGAGTTGACGTCCTTTCATGGAGTAGGAACCACTGCTACTCACTCCATTAGTCGTTGTGTTGCTGCTCGCTGTTGAGGTTGTTGGCCCACCGATTGAAATTGTCTCACCAGTAATTAGATCGACGCAATTATGGGGAATTTGGGCTCCACCCAAGCTGTACCTATTCAATTTCTCTACCGCTTCTTGTGCTTTCTGTTGAGCCTGTGCGATTGCCTCCTAAATTTCACTCATCATTACGTCTTCGTGAGAGAAGCTCGATATAAATTAAGTCAGATACGATAATATCATTCGTGATCTAGAGCAGATTATTGGCATTACTAGGGAGGACAATCGTCAGAAATCCCTTACGACCTACCCTATAGCTTTTTCGCCAGACCAAACTACTCCTTAGGTTTGATTATAAAAATGAATCAAATAACTGGACGATAACCTCATTTCAGATATATTTTTTCTTCTAAAGCATTTTTTCCGAACCTCTTGCTGCTGAGCAGCTCCGAATTCGATGTTCTCCAAATTCACAGTCAATTTGCGCATCTGCTCCTTTATCTCTTGAACTTCATCAACCTTGATATTGGATTGCATCTGAATCAAAAACGATTGAACTTTGTGTCAGTTGAAACTGTGCCGAGAAAATCTCACTCCTTACTTTCTTCTTTCTCTTCGAACCTCCTCACTTCACGCCGAACATAGACATACAAAGGAAGAAGCGAGTTCTCTTTGACACAGCTTCAACCGAAGAGTACAATTTTCGAATGACTTTTAGTTTGATTTGTTGATGAATTTCGAACATAGGGATGCTAAAGAGCCTTTGGAGTGAATGACGCAGTTATTATCTCAATCATCCGGTCAATTGAAAACAAATAGAGTAAGATACTTGACATATAATGTAGTAGCTGAGTTTAGTAGAACGGTACTTCG
This sequence comes from Diploscapter pachys, assembly GCA_002287525.1. Classification (NCBI taxonomy): domain Eukaryota; kingdom Metazoa; phylum Nematoda; class Chromadorea; order Rhabditida; family Rhabditidae; genus Diploscapter; species Diploscapter pachys. Next base: position 160,947 of record LIAE01006521.1, on the reverse strand, counting down.
TTCCTGATCTCAGCTGATACATTTTATGCCGTATAGTTAAGTCTGCTCTACATAAGATGTAGGCTAACCGAGGTGTGATCTTGCAGATTCCGAATGTGTCCTATGAATTGGGTGATAATGTTGGTGACACGGGCTCCATTTGATTCGACAGGTAGGTTCATCGTCACAATGGCTGTTTCAAAGTCCCCAAAAGACGTGGAAAGAATTCGAAGCTGGGTGTTCAAAGTTCGTTGTGATTCCTAAACACGAGAAAATTTTCTGTAAATGCTAGGAAAATCTACCTCGAATCTTCCAGTCAAGTTGGCAATCTCAGTTCCTTCTTCAGAATTTGACGACTCTGAAATTAGGACCCTTATGCTTGGAAATAATCTCTGAGTTGGCTTACGTTGATCTTCATCGGCCTGTCTTCTCGTTGTCATATCAGAATACTGGAATTGAAACATCATCAGATAAAAGTAAATCAATGAAATTCGTACCAATTCGATGAATCGAGCAATACATTCATCGCAACAATAATTGACTCTCTGCAAGAGATTGCCAAGATAATTCTGTGTATTATGCTGCTCCTGCATTCGATTGTTCCCCTCCTTGAACAGTATCAACCATTGCTGCCAGTCTTGAGCGTTTGCGAGTGGCTGATTCATTCGATTCTGAAATCTTCAGCATTGGTTTGACACGCAAAATTTATAGCTTAAAATGACAATCTGGAAAAGTAATAGCGGTGGTAGTAGCCTGCGAGATAGTATGGTTTAGGAAGAGGGTAGGATAGAGTAGGAGGTAAAGAGGCTTTTCCTATACTATTTCGTAGGCTACCAAACCTAGGGAGCACTTTCGTCGGACGAAAAAAATCTATGGGGGATAGGTCGCAAAGGAAAAATTTTGTATGGCGAGATAGGTCGCAAACTTGAGCGTTTACGTTATTGATTGATTAGAGATACAAAATTCTTAAGAAAATATATAGGGGGTAGGTCGCAAGGGGTTTCTGACGATCGTCCTCCCTAGGTCTGATGTCATGTACAAGAAGTCGCTCAATCTAACTAACAATAAAGTAAGAGAAGTTGTCTAACCTCCGGTTCAATTCTTTGGACATCATTTCCCTCTTCATTTCTTTCCATTCGCCGTTTCATCTCGTGAGAACGTTTATATTTCCGAGATTCTAAATTCATAAAATATTGAATTTTAATTGAGGACAATAAATAAAAGTGCCATCTACTTTTCAAAGAAAGGTTTTCGAAATGAAACTTAAAGAGAATAGTCAATTGATAACAATAATATCTGGGTGGTGATGAACGTTAACTGGCCAAATGTTCGCTCTGTTGACGAATGTTATGTCGGTTCATAAAAGACGAAATAAACGTTGGCCTACCCACCCTAACCCTAACATTTTTCTGGTGACAAATAATAATTATATCGGTGTTATTTCGGTAACAAATAGTAGAAATCATCATAATTCTAGTTTCGTTTTTTCAAGATCCAATTACAGTCCAGCCGTTTAGAATGGTTACGGCTTCCTGAAAGTTGGAAAAGTTCTTCAATAAAGATTGGATTAGTTTCTGAAACAATTTTTTTCGGAAATAAAATATTTCAAGCTTCTCTAATTCATTTTCGAAATTAATCATTCAGAGCAAAAGGCGTAGGAAATGCGATTGACACTGCAAAGGCAATGAAAGTTGCTGGAGTAAAAATTGCGACACTGGCGATGACGAGTGGTGATGATTTCGACTTGGCTTCACTAGCTACGGCTCCCGAATACGGTCTCAAAATGATTTATAATGTGGCTAATAACGAAAAATCGGACACAGCTAGGAAATTGAATGGGCTAATTGGTATGCTATTTTTATGAAAATAAATATAAGTAAAATTGCTTCAGCTAAATTAGCGTCACCGTGCGCCCCTTAAACATTCTACAAAATAATCATTCTCAACAAGTCAGGTGAGTTTATTTGATTATGAAATATTGATTTCGTGATATCTTTATCATGTGCTGATTGTGCAGTTATACAGAGCGCCAAACTTGATGGTGTCACAATTGGCATACACATTTATACTATCTCTAGTAAGATATTGCTGGAGAGAGTAAATAGCAGTGGATTTCAGTAGATGACGTTTTCACCTTCAGACCAGAGAATAAACTCCAGAACGCACTCTCAATATTACTCTACTCTACTGTTCCTGCGCTTTTCTGCTATACTTCTCGGACGATTGGTCCACCACTCTTTCTATGTCTTCCCACGAACTTGTATCTCGTTTAATCTGCACCTCTGTAAATAAATCTGTTTGTTGTTTGATTGCAAATATACAGTTGTACCAGTTAGAAAAAAATTAAAATTTTCAAATTGATCTTTCTTGAAAAATGTTTACTGAATTATATAGTAGAGGTATTATGAAATTATATATGAAGTAAATCATGAAAGTTTCAGCGGATAGTTTTTGCAAACAAGACTTGAGTAAGTGAAAACCATGACAACTGTCATATCTGAAAATAGCCGAAGTTTAGTCTTCACTCAAACAAGACAGGTGATTTTTTGGAATAAAAGATACGCTGAAACTTGGGGCAGAAGATTCGAAGTTTTGTGAAAGTCACAAAATTGCATCGAATTTCGCAACGAGATGATGACGATCGAGCCTAGAGCCGCGCAGTGTTGCTGTTGCAATGCGAGGGTATGCTAATTTCATCCATGATCTAAAATTATAATAGTTGAAGTTTATTTGAAATATTCTGTTTCAATAATTGAAAATTTTAAGATCATTTTGGAAAAAATCGATCATTTCTTTATAAAAATTTAAACTGACTGAAAAATTAAAAATTCCCAATTTCAGATCACCCTAATCGTTCTGCTATGTCTCTGCATCTTTTCGGGAGCGATAGGAGCGATTTACTGGATTCCTGGAACATCCGACCACGCGTATCAGAAGTACCACATGTATTTACTGTGTTACAGAGTGTGGGGGGTAATTTTAAAATGACTTCTTCAAAATTCGACGTTTTTTTTCTTCAGTTTGTTGGACTGGCCCTTTACATCCTCTTCCTGTACGGCGCTGTGAAACGTCAGTCGCGCATCCTCATGGCCGGCTTTATTTATAGCGTAAGTTCGATAAATCTCGTAATCGGAAAATCGTTTATCGATTTTAGATAATCCAAGCTGTTCCGACCGTAATCCTGTGTCTACTTGTCATTATCATGCCGTCAGGTGCGCCAATAGTTTAACTTGAAAATTTTTTAGAACGGTTGATTCTTCATTAAAAACTAAAAAATATATTTTAATAATAAATGTTCTTTTTTCACGCCATTACTATTATTTGAAGTTTTTTTAATCATGTTCGATTTTTTCATTTCCAGTATTCACCGAAATTCTCGTTGATTGGCTTAATATGAGCATGAGTTCGGCAATGAACTCAGCACAGGGATCGTCTATGTCTTCTCAGGAGAAGCAGCAAATGGAGGAAGTGAGAGCCATAATGAACACCGATTCGTTCACCGCCATGATCGTCACTTCCATGGTCGTCGGACTGATCATTGGGTTTGCGAGTAAGTTTCTTCAATATACATTTCATTTTGGTTGATGTAGGACGTCTTTCAATAAAAACGAGTTACTCTGAGCTTTCCCTGTTACAAATCGTCCTACACTCACAATTTTGACATTCTTGAAAATTAACCAACTTTCAAGCTAAATTGGTAAGAAAAGATGATTGAACTCTTGTATAAGCCTTTAATTTTCACATATTGACAAAAACATAATTAGTAAATAGATTCAATTTTGCTTGCTTCAAATTCATTAAATATTAACAGAATCAATGAGCTTTCAATCTCTTTTAGACTACAATAATAATTAGAATACAATTTGAATTTCTAACTATGATGAAGGAGTTTCAGTTCAAAGCATGATCTGCTACTTGTACTTCGTCGTGTATCGGGAGGCGAAACGCTTCCAAGACAACCAAGGAATGGTTTGCGCTGTAGGCGTCGTCGTGGAGCAAGGCAACTACCCGAATTGCCCCAGTTACCCGGCATCCAATTACCCATCTTGTGAAACGAAAACTCCTATGGCATGATCTTTATAATAACGTTATCTTTCTTGTAACTTTAAGTAACTTAAAAATGCACACTTTCCACTATATACCCTATTTTATTTAGACTACAAAAATGAAACAGTCTGTAAAATTTAAATGTAGATAATGATGGTAATAAATCTGTTAATGAAATCGAATGGTCAATTTGGAATAATTTATACGTCTCCTGAAACAACATTGCATTGTACTCCTTCTCGCTTTTGTAAATCTTGAAGAACTGATAGGTAGCTAGGGTAAACACTGAATTTAATTGCCTATTTTAATTTTAAGGCACTACTTTTAAATAGATTGGAATTGTTTGTATAAAACTCGTAATTTTTCGTTTTCGTTCAAAAAGTGGTCATTTTCAGGGCTGTCGGAAGTTCGAAAAAAAATGCATGTAATTAACGTAATTGACTTAATTATCTTTGGAAGAAGAGTCGCTGCAAAGCAAACAGTAGCGACAAGATTGAATTCTAATTTTGGAATTTCAATGTCCGTATTCTAACTTTGCTGACGTATCGTGAAATATGCATTTCGCAAGAGAAGTGAGCAGTCGGAACTCGCAGATCTTGATGAAACTTTCCAAATAGGGGTTTTCGATGATGGGGATCACGACAGTGAAGTCACAAAGTGCTGAATAGGAACCTGGAATCAGGAAATGTTAAACCTTTTTTGCTCGCATTTTAAGTGAGAAATGAGAGCATTTTCTCACATTTTCCGTAGTTAAGATTTGAAAAAAAAACCAATCAGCTTCTTCGCGGCCAGGTGTGAACAAGACTTTGTTTTTATTTTGAAATTTTTAGCCTTAGGGTTTTTCGAGTCCTTTTCTGCCTTTGTTTTTGTGATAAATTTGTTTAATCTGTCTTTGGGGTAAAATTCTTAAAATTTTAGTCTGTTTACCCCTGTTCTCAGCTGGTCGTGAATGTCTGTGATTCATTTTTCATTAGTTTTTAGCACAGAAGGAGTGAAAAATTTCTAAAAATGCAGTAAAAACTAAGAAAATCACTGAAAAAATGCACAAATTAGCATAAGGATAATTGTTCATGCAAGAAAATGAATGAATATAAATTCATAAATTCGGAATTTTACAGCAAGAAAAGTCACAATGAAAACAAAAAAGAGTAGAATGGATAGATTCTGTAACAGTCACATATCCCTACACTATTCCACCCTTATTACGAATTTTGCAACATTTCAAATAATCGTAAACTTGATGGAGGTTTATTTACTGGCTTGACAGTGGAAATAACTTTATTCTTTGAGATTCGAAATTCTGTAGATCATAAATTCCTATTGTGAAATCCAAGCAGATATGGCAATGATAAATGCGAATAGTGGACCTAAACTGTTCAGGATTCATTCAGAACGATTAATTTATATTCTTACCGCAACTAAAGTTAGCCCCTGAATGTGGTTTATCGAATTGATAAGTAATGAAATATCCAGAATCAGCGACAAGATATTCAAAGAATGAAATGAGAAGCTGATTTCCTGTTGCACTCATTAGAACTTTAGGAGACGGATCAGTTGTGTTAAAACTAAACTTTGTGATGCATTTAATGCTACGATAAATTTGAAACACCCCATTGGGATCATCCAGTAAGTCTATGGCATTTGCAAAATTAGCATTTTTCTAGATCAATGCCATTTTTATCATTTCTGACAAAAATATTATGGAGAAAAGGCACACACATGCTATTTTTTAATTTGAAAAACGTTGGATGGCGGCTCCTTATAAAAGTCACGAAATAAATGTCAGTCTATCCACCCAAACCCTAACATTTATTTAGTGTGTTTTTCGCGTCTTTTATAAGGAGCCTTGGGTGGCCCAATAGTAGTTTAATTTCATTTTTTGCAAAAATGGATAAATTACTTACACTTTGTAAGAAATGAGGTAGTATTTATCATGTGTATCGTAAACTGAACAGATTAATCCACGGGTGCCATTGTATACTTTAGTTACGTTGCCATTGAAATAGATTTTTTGGGATTTCACGACAAAATTGAACTCGTTTTCTGGGGGGGCTGAATAAATGAATATTTCAATGCAGAAAAGATAGCTCGAAGCTATATTTTTGAAAAATTCAAAATTGAAACTCGACACTTGGATTCATAGTTAAAATTTTTACGTATCTGGAACGAAGAATTTAAAATCTAGACAAATGATATCAAACGTTGAAACGTAGCGTAAAATATGATGATTACGAAAGATCCCATATTCGCATTGTGAGAGAGTATAGGGTTAGGGGTAGGGTAAAAGATAAGTGCTCCTCTTTTGCATACTATTTCTCCAAAATGCGATCTTTCGTAGCACCCTGAAATGTTATCAAGCACGATTTGAAAATTCTAACCAGTATCAGAGAAGAAGTACAAATCCGTCATAGCTAAATTCTCGAAGGGATAATTGTTCGAAGTCAAGAATCCGGAACGACCAATAGTTGGTAAGGAGAATGGTGCTGGAAATGCATTATTTTCTTTTCATAATGAGATAACTTCTCTAGCTGTAATCCATAGAATTCTTGAAAGAATTTACTGACAAATGCTCATGTTCATGACAATTATAAATTTTTACGGTTATATAACTGACATTTACAATGAGTCAATGATTTGTGAATCAATAAATATCTTCAATTTTCAAATAACAATAACCTTGGCTTGGTACGTCGTAGGGTTTGAACGTGATCTTAACAGAGCCATTCTCAACAATGTAAGTTCGCAATTGACTCTGATGTAATTGGGGAAAAACCGAAGACGGAGTTGATGCACTAAAGTTTAATAAGTGAAAGTTGAAATTCGGATTTTGAAAAAAGAACATAATTCAATTGTTTTTTTGCCTTTGTGATTGCGATTGAGTCAAGAAAAATTAATTCTGATCTCAAATTTTTCAAAATCGCAATTCAACCGGCCATATTTTTAATTTTGAAAAATGATCAGCTTACTTATAAGTTGCAAGAGCGTAACTTCTGTCCGCTGTAGGTCCACCAGCTTCGATAGTCAAACGTGTATAATTCTAGAAAAACTCACATTGATAAAAAATGGCTTTTTAAAATTTTGGTTGGATTAATGAGTTTTGCAACATTTAAATAACCCTTTGTGAAATTTACAGGCTGATTTTAAAAATATTTTCTGGGAAAATTCTCATTTGAAATTTTGATTAATCATTTTGACGATCACAGTGATTCATTCAAATATTCAAATTTCTCACAATTTCATAATCATATTGATTTATATCAATTTAAAAAGTGCTCACTGAAGAGAATGTCATATTCGTGATGTATTGTGTCTGTGCAGAACCTGAGAATAATGATAGAGCCGAAGGTGAATTCTTGGATGCATTTAGTTGATAAGTCCAAGAAGTGGTATAGAGATGTTGTATCCCATAATTGTTATTGAATTGGCGAAGATCTAAATTCTCGTTTCTACTACTGTTTTAAATTCTTTCTCCAAATTTCTTTTATAGTTTATGAGCGTCTTGACTAAGTTATAGCCAAGAATATGAAAAAAATCAGGACCGAGATGTAGTAGATTTTTAGAAAAGTCGGAGTCGGAACTTCGTCTCGGCCGTCAAAAGAAATCAACATTCGAAAATTTTAAACCGAAAACAAAACCAGATTTCCCAAGAATGTTTTAAACCGATTTTGAAACGAACGCCAATTTCCATCATGTCTTTGATAGTGATTGTTCAAAAAAGCAATTCTGTTAAGAGTGGAAGAAGAATCCCAAAATTAGCAAATTATCATTCCCGCTCATTTCTTATAACCCCGAATCTCAAACGATCTCGCGTCATTATCAAAATGGATAATCAACAAATCAATTTGGCAGAAGATCTCAATCGTCTAATCGACAAGAGAAGTTTGGGAGTAGAGATTGGTCTCAAAAGAGCCACCGAATCAAATAGCCCAAGAGACACAAAATCAAAATGGTTCACGAGGTCAAATCCAATAGCCAGCCAACCCAAATAATTCCAAACCAAACCCACTAAACCCACAAACAACCCACACCCACGCGTTGTGATCTTACTATTCATCGTAATGAGTTTTAATACATATTCGTACTTGTGTAATCGTTTATCACCGCTGCAGTATAATCTGATGGATATTTGAAAATTGAACCATCAAGCTTCACGATTGTTATTTGTTTATGTCCGCTTGGAAATGGAATGCCGCCAGTAGCATAGAAGAATAGGCTGAATTATGAAATTGTTTGCGAACTGAATGATAAGGTATCTTGAAAAAGGTCTCATTTAGTAATGACTGAGTATGGTATGACGAAATGAGTTGTTGTAAGATATTGTAATGAATCCTACATTATTTAATAAAAAATGAACAGTGTCATCAGACATAGGCAGCGCTTAAGCCAAAACCCCGTGCGTACCCCCTTCAGGCAAAAATTTCAATCAGAGCCTCTTTGCGGACCCCTCCCCTATATTTTCTCAGTTTGGCTGAAACTCTGCCCTAAGTCTGAATGTCATTGGGTCTTTTCAAGACTGTTAAATAATCACCTTCCAAGTGGTTTGGCTTTAGTAATATCAGAACCGTCATAAATTAGGTACTGCGTATAAGAAGCTATATTCAAATTGGGTAGAATATTGACGACTAGCTAAATGATTGTTCATCAAGCAATTTTGTCAGTTCACTTCGAACTTTCAACTAACCGTGCTACTTTTGGATGTGATTATATGACTCATTTGGGATGCTATGCTATAGATGATGACGGGCTTCATATTCTTGTCGGTTGAATGATAGATGGCATTTGTCGTGGGAACTAAGTACACAAGTTATCATTATCCATCTTTAGGTAATTTACGTTTAATATAAGTAGCATTGAATGCAAAAGTCGATGCACGTCTAAGTGAGCTCGAAGTTGATAAAATAAGCACATTCTTTCCAGAAGGTAGGTAGTAAGTGGCATTATTTGGTATGAGGTTCCCTCTAAATTGGAGGTTTTTAATCATGTTGGGTTGATGCATTATATTCTGGCTAATATTTATCAACTGTGACGCAATTATTATTCATAGGGAGTTGAACGAAACCAGATAAGAGAATATTTTTGAAGATGATATTACCCATAAAATATACCAAACTTTCTAGATCAATAAACCCATTTGAATAATTAGAGGTAAGAAAATGTTTAATTGAAAGTCAGAAAATGATTGTCTCAATCTAATATTATAACATCACTAAATTGTTACATGTAATTATATACAGCTGCACTGTCAACTATGTAGTATTTGTCAGGATAAACTAAATTTCCAGTGATATCGAGCACTACATATGAACCATTTGGTACGATAATCTAAAATGTTAAGATCATTATTTGAATAACTTGAAAAATAGCCAAATGGACTTTTCTTCAAATTAATCATTTGTAAAAGTAGTCATATAGAAAATACTAATAAAAGACGGGCGAGCTAGGAGAGACTTTTCTCACACTATTTGACGAAGTGGCTACTTTTTAGATGGCTATTAGATGAAGAATCTAAACCGCTGAAAAAATATCATACATTGAATGTACATGATCGATTATTTGTAGGTTGGAAAATCGTAGGTTTCGTCATATTTCCTCTACTAGTTGTGCTAGTGATATCAAAATTTGGACCACAAGCTATAAAACGATCTTTAATATATT